>MU839828.1:2567469-2757756 GCA_030411725.1 Echria macrotheca
GCGCAAACAGCCCGCTGAACGCAGTCACAAACACCACGCCGCCATTATCCTCGACCGACTCGGCGAGCTCCGTGATCTGGCTCGATTGCGTGGCGAACCCGAGGTTATTCTGTAAAAACTTAACGCCGGCGCCGGCCACCGCTATGCTCCCTTCGAGCGCGTAGACCGGTTTCCGCCCGCCGCCAAAGTCGTATGCTACCGTGGCCAGCAGCCCATACCGGGAAATCACGGGCTCCTCGCCGACATTGTATAACAGGAAACAGCCTGTCCCGTATGTATTCTTTGCCTGGCCCGGACTGAAGCCGCACTGGCCAACCAGGGCGCTAGATTGGTCGCCTAGACAGCCTGCGATGGGCACGCCCGTGAGCACCCCGCTGGCGACTTTGCCGAAGCACTCGGGATCGGATGACGGGACAATACGCGGGAGGTGGATCTTGGTGCGGTCGATACCAAAGAACTGTAGAAGCTTCTCGTCGTACTGCAAGGTGCGGAGGTTCATAAACATAGTCCGGCTCGCGTTCGTACTGTCTGTGACGTGGACCGGCTTCGTAGCGTTGGCGCCGCCGTTGAGTCTATAAATAAGCCAAGAATCAACCGTCCCAAACGCAAGACGTCCCTCCTCGTAGGCCCGCGCGACTGCGTCAACGTTTTGAATGAGCCAAAGCAGCTTGACACTGCTCGGATATGTGGATAGGGGTAGCCCACACAGCTCCGTCAGCGCGTCGGCGCCGTCGCGCGCCTTTAGATCGCGAACTAGTGACTTGGTCCGCGTGTCGGGCCAGACAACGGCATTATAGAGAGGCTCGCCGGTCTTGCTATCCCAGACTACCGTGGTCTCACGCTGGTTCGTGATGCCGATGGACCGAATGTCGCGTCGCGAGTAGCCCATGTCCCCAAACTTGCGCATGGCGCCCTCGATGCACTCCTCGACCGAGGCCAGCAGCTCGAGCGGATCGTGCTCGTGCCAGCCCGACTTGGGGTAGAGATTCTCAAACTCGATCTGGTGCATGGCGACGGGATCGCCCTCGCCGTTGAAGATGAGGAATCGCGACGACGTCGTGCCCTGGTCGATGCTACCGACAAACCAGCCGTGCCTCAGCTCCTCCTCTGTTTCGTGTATCCCCTGCGGCAGGTGCTCCTCGTGGGCGACCTCGACCCCTCCGTCTGTCTTTGTGTCCTGGCCGTGTCCCGCCATGGCCGCTACCTCCCCTCGTCCCGCTGCGCCATCGATCGCGGCCTCGGCCTTGGTGGGCGCCGCGGCGTCGTCGCTCGGAGACTGCCAGCTGTGCTGCTGTCCGCCATCGCCCATGGTGAGTGCGCGGCTGGTGGGCGAGAGTGGGCGGGGGCAGCTCGACCTGTACAGACGGCGTTGGTCTTGATGCAGGCCACGGGGCAGCACGAAGGGTGACTGAGAGCGAGTGCCGGCATGTGATGAGGACTCGAACGGGCGGGCGCGGGGTAAAGGGGACCGGAGGGCGGGGGGTAGCAGCTGGAGGGGAGGCGGGAGGGGTCGGGGGCGTCGAGGGCCGCTGGGGGTTACGTCAGAGGAGGCCTGGCCCTAGCTGGGCCCATGGCGAGTCGGTCTCGGTCGCGCGTGTGCGACGAACCATCGCCGCATCTCAACCTGCGACGACGACGATCCGCGCGGTGCCCCATGACCGGCAAGCAATGTGCCAGGTGCGACGCTTGGATACAGAGGCTCCAGCAGCCGCGATACCTGTAGTCTCCGCATTGGGCGTTGCGTGCCGAAGGATGGGGCGTCGTTTGTTCCGAGGTCGACTCGATTGTCTGCGCTCTCGGCTGAGATTTTTTACAGTTGGGACCTGCATTGCATTGCAGGTGCATCAGATGAAGCACAGGCCACTGGGCTAGACCATTGGTGGAAGATTTTCAGCGGCCTCATCCCGGACTTGATGGCCTAGACCTAGACTAGGTCCTCAAAAACTACTATCTCCAGACTTGAGAAAAGCGAATTCTGAAGCACGTATCTGCCGACATGTTTCTACCCGAGTGGATGATACCGCAATTCCGCTCTAAAGCCGATCTCAATGCGTGCAATCCTCCCAGGCAACCCGCTCGCTGTACGGAGTAGCGTAGCCCTCGATGCTGATCAAGTATTCTAGAATCTAAGCAGTGAAGCGACTCGTGGTCGGTAGGACCTCTTGCATCCATAAATAAGAGTAGCTGATCCCGAAAAACTCTGTCGTGATGAATTGTAAGACCACACGGCTGGTTTGACCCGAAACCTAAGAAACATGCCTCAGCAGACCAAAACCTCAATGTCTGTAACCACCTGGTCCACCCACTGCAACTCATCGCCCCCCTTTCCGCCAAAATGTATTCCATGGACAGGAATCCAATAGAGGGGGCATACCGCCGAAAACTAACATCAAGCACATCCCGGTGAGTCCCGTCAGAGTTTTGGACACAAGGCGACACCGGGCCTCCGCGCCGCCCAACATGGATATGCCGGCTCACCACCACCAGTCTCCATCACCACATGCGGCTCGATTAGCTCAGCTGGTTAGAGCGTCGTACTAATACGGTTCTTCTGTATAAAGTAATGCGAAGGTCAACAGTTCAATCCTGTTATTGAGCATGGTTATCTTTTTGCAGTGCTTGGTGACATCGTTTTGCTTCTCGATACTCAGTGTCGCAGTGGCTGTTGTTGTTACCCCTTTGTCCAAATGCCAAGCGTCTTTTTTTTCATGTCGCCCAGCGAAACACCGCTTAAACACTCTATTTTTTCTTCTCTTTTTCTATACCTACTCATTTCTGAGTTCAGATGCTACAAGATATGGCAACGACAATGAACTCGGTCCCACGGTACTTCAGGATGCCCAGCACTTCCCAGTCCAATCCCCTGATAACTCCCATCTCTGCTGATCCCTTTTGAAAACCTCATGATTCTACTCCCGACGCCTCGCCCGCGATTTTGTATATCCATATTGCCCATATAAGATCTTCAACCCATATGATGCCCCATTCATCTCACGCCCATAACACATACACTGCGTTCCCACCCCAAGTCTTCTCAGGACCCGTCCCTCGGATTGGCAGCACCCGACGCTGCGTGCGCTGCGAGAACCGATTCCCTCCTAGCGATCAACGAATTAAAGGTCTCTCGTCGCACCATCGTCGGGCTTCCCCGGCCGCTCCTCTGGCTCCCTGATTTAGGTGTGAATCTCCCAGTCTGTCTCTCCTCCTCACACGTCGGACATAGCCCAGGCGTACCAGGCACCTCGGATAGATGTCGAAACAGGGGATAGAGCTCTTGCGCATACGGTCGCCTAGTAAAGTCGGGGTGCATCATCTTGCCGATCGTCGGCAACACCACGACGATAGCACGGAGAGACGCCTGTCGTGAGGCGTCTGTTGTCCTGGCCAACTCATCTTCAACAATCCGCACCAGCTCCGCGATGTAACCGTCAAGGCCGTCCAGTGCTTCGCTGTATTTAAACAGCCCAGCCGGCTGGTCGACAGCTGCACTGAGTCGAGCCTCAGCAAAACTCGGTGAACGCCCGATAATCACGGTCGCCATCTCCAGATAGACACATCCCAAGCTGAATATATCGGACCGTTCGTCACGCCTGATCCCCTGCATAGCTTCCGGATCGGCATACTTGAGAGTCTTGGCCGTCGGGCCGTCCGAGTGGTGACCAGTCTCAAAGTGTGTCGACAGTCCAAAGTCGGTGAGCACAGGCATGCCAAAGTCATCGATCACGACGTTCTCGGGCTTGATGTCCTTGTGTCGAATACGGACGCTGGAACGGTGAAGGTAAGCGACGGCCTGAGCCAGACATCCGAAGTATGTGTGGAGGAAGGGCAACTTCCACCATGCGTGCTCCGGATCTTCCTCGACTTGGGAAAGGCCTTGAGAAAGGCCCTGGGAGCCGTTGGATTTCTGGCTAGGGTTCCGGCTCGACGCGAGGCATTCCAACATAAATGTCTGGAGATTGCACTGGGCGGGGGGATACATGGCAATGCCGAGGATGTGCTTGTTGATAACTTGTTGGTTGACATGGAAGACTTCGCGGCGGCCAGGCCTCGGTGAGCGGCGGGTGGTTTCGACTTTTCGCGTCTGGAGACAGTATTCCTCGTAGGATGCGACGTAAACGACAATGTGCGGGTGTCGAATGGCTGCCATGTTCTGTACTTCTTGAAGAGCTAGTCGGCGAGCCTCGCTGTTTGGCCCTGGTGGACGGGACGAAACGACGTCTTTGCAGACGATCACCTTCAGAGCCAGAGGCCGTCGGTAATTGTACCCCTTAGGCGCCCGTACCCGGTAGACAATGGTGGACCCCGACTGCCCCAGCTCGCCATCATGCCGGAAAGGAAGAGGCGGCGTCGTATACTCCTTGTTTGCGTGATGGAACACCTTGTGCTTCCGGTGATCCAGCCCGGCTTCTCGGACGGGTGCGAGCCATGCCTCCGAAGTCTCCTCGCCCTCCCTGTCCCAAACGAAACCCTCGAGCTCAGGATCGGTCAGGTAATCGCTCACTGGAAGCAAGGAGCTGCTGGGCTCTGACTCAAATGACATGATGAAGAGAAGTGGTCGTGCAGGCTAGGGCACCTTGTGTTGACCCCCCGCAAACCGGAGGAACGGGGGGGATAGGAACATCAACAGAGTGGATGGGCGGGACTGCGATCCTTCCTCCACACGACCGAGTCAGCTGCGAATGGGAGCTCGAGATGTATTGTGGGCAGTGACGTGTCCTCCAGGACACATAGGACAAGGGGAATTGCCGAAAACAGGTTGAAGTTTGGCTGGACAGGCGAGGCTGGCTAGATTTTGTGCGAGGTGGAAAAGAGGCTGAGTCTGGCCTTGGGCTCCCCTCCTTGGGCTGCGCTGTGCAGAGGGAGGGGTAGGGGCGGCAGGTTTTCCAGAATCTGGCATGGGGCTGTCACCGATGTTCCGGCCAGGAGAGCGGTCAACACGGCCGGGGTCTGAGAGGTGAGAGAACTCAAGTTGACCAGTGAGAAATGGCGTGTGATACGTGACCACTCAAACAGTACGCCGACGGTCGGAGTCATCAACGAGGCGGGGAAGAATCGATGCCAAATCGGGGAGCTGCGACGCGTTGCATGTGCTGCCTCCTTCTGCGATTTAGCACACCGCGACCTGGCTGAGTTGTTTGCCCGGCAACCTTTGGCTGCCCAAAGTGCCCAATTCTCGCCGGGTCGGTGTGGGAGAAGATGGCACGGCCCGATGTCCCCCAAGCAGAAACAGGGAATCCCCAGAGCTGCCCCCGCATCCGGGGCTGCATGACTACGGCGGGGCCGATCGGGAAGGAGCTACCCCTGAAGACGGCAGACGGCAGCCCGGACCACCACGATGCTTGCCGGATGGTTCCTGGAAAGAGCGACCACACTCAGCCCCAAAAGGCACTCACGGTGGGTGACACGACAGCGATCGATTTAATCATAACTCCATTCTCCATGCTTATCTTCCCAGGGCGAGCAAATTGAGCAGCCAATGTACAATCTTCTTCTCCCACACGTTTCCGCTCAACCCAATCACCTGAGGAGTACTCCGTATCCATCTTGTCCAACCCAAACCCATAATCAAAACCCCCTCAAACTCCCGCGCCGCCCATGTTAAAAAGAAGGAAAGAACTCCCAGCCAAGAGACACCGATCGGAGTTGACTTAGAGTCCTCCCAACGCTGCATTTCTACAGTCAGCAACCACATGTTTCGCGATGAAGGGGGAGTGACCTACCAGCTGCATAACACAGATACCACGTCAAACTCGCTCCGCCGTCTATCCAACTAGGATCAAAACCGGGCGAGCTGAAGAAGGCGTAGGCACTGCGAGGGTCGACGGTCGCGAGGTTTCCGAACAGAATGCCCTTCCAGCCGCCGGCGGTTTGGTCCGCGCGGCCGCTGTCAAAGTACGTCTTCCACTCCTCCGATACGAAGTCGGGTTTGCGTACATAGGGTGTGTGCGGCAGCAGCGGAATCATGTGGATGCCCTGGATGTACTCTACGTTTGTTCCAAAGAATGTCGTGTGGTCGATCTTGTTCTCGAAAAGAATACCGGCCGCCTTGTTCCCGATGAACTCGGGTGGCTGCACCTTATTGCTGGAGCTGTACAGATAGTAGTCGTTAAACGAACGAGCCTGGACGGCTAGCATGAGGTTTCCCCTGGAACGGTCAGCTGTCTGGCATGCGAAGGAAATATCGGATGGCCTACCTCGCCGCCATGTTGGAGTCGCCAGTCACGGTGCCCCACATTTTGATCGCATATGCGTGCATCGAGTCCTCAGAGCTCGATTCCTGGTTCTGTCGACGAGTTAGCGGCTCGCCTCCGACTCACGAAACCTCAACTCACCTTTCCATCCGACGTCTCAAAAAGACCGTGGGCCCAACTGTGGCCATGATACCAGTCGAAGCACCGCCAGACAGGGAACAGTGTGTCCTTGGAGCTGGGATTGGAGATATCCCGAACGAGTGTGTTGACATAAGCCTTGTTGACGTCAATCCATGATGGGTCAAGGTGTCCAATGACCGCGGCGGCGTAAATGAAATAACCATAATGGAAATGATGGTCGTTGTAGTACGAGTTGCCGAAATCAATCCCCGAGTCGCCTGTCACGTACGAGGCTGATGAGACGACACCTCCCCAAGCGGCTGTCTTTGGTTAGCATTCTTCCATCCCAACAATCAGACATGTGCTTACATTCGTAAACCAGCGGGTACCGTTGCTGGTTCTCTGCAAATCGAGAAAACGCGAGCTTGAGCTGATTCAGTCCAGCTACCGCAAGGGGCTCGTCCTCGAGCAGATCCTTCGCCGCCAGAATAATGGATGCAAACTTTGCCAATGCCTAGGAGCACTAGTTAGCAAACCCGACAATGGTTGTTGTTGTTGCTGCAACACTCACCTTGCCACTAAAATACATGGAATCCTGATTCGACTGCGAAACCATATTCTGCGACAGCTCCTGGAGTGTGATGTTGTGGATGAACGCCTTCGCTGAGCTTGACAGCGTACCCACCGAGCCCGCCTGCGGCGACCACGGCACAAAGGCCACGCCGGTCGGCAGGTCTGGCTCCTCCATGGTCCATTGGTCGGCCACGACTAACCTTGCCGTCCCCGTGGTAGGCGTGTTCAGCTCCACGTCCGACATCTTCGACTTGGTCGCGCTGCTGAACGAACTCTGGTGGTGCGGAAGAGCCCACATCGCCAGCGTCGCCGAGGCCAGGCCGGCTTTTCGGAACCGGAACGTGTACTCGCCCTTCGAGTCGTCGACTTGGCCGCTCAGGTCCGTCCCGGTGGAATACGCACCGCACGCCGCATCGTACAGCGCCTCGGCATTTCCAGGGTCCTTAGCAACCTGGATGACGCCCGTGAAGGTACCGTTGGACTGTGCGGCTCCATTGTTCAAGACGCGGAGGTCCAAAGGCGCCGTGCCTTGAGCCTGCTGCGCGTACAGCAGCCAGACGGTTCCGTCATCCAGGTTGATCCGGAACTTCGTGATGCCCGGCTTGACCGTCTGAGTCGTCCGGGTGACCGTCTTGAAGTAGACACCTGACTCGATGACGGGGGACACACCATTGTACAGGGCCGTGATGAACGCCGATCCCTGAACGAGCGGGAACCGGATCGCCGGCGACCCCTGGCCGGGCGGGTTGAGGCTGATGCTCACACCGGATTCCGTGATGTTGTCCGACGTGAGCGTCGTTCCGGGGCCGAGCTCCTTGGCCGAGAGACAGAGCGACTGGATGCCCACCGGGTTGATATAGTATCGCGCCGCGCCGGTCTGGGGATCCGCTTCACCGAAAACGCGCTGGCTGGCCTCGATGTGCGAAATGGACAGGCCCCAGCTCCCTGTGGTTCCTTTACCACCAGCCCAGGCGACGGAATACGGGAACAGATATGCCGGCGCCTGCTGACTGCCCAGGAAGAAGTTGGCAAAGAACTTGTTTGTCTGGATCGGCCCGGAACCCTGGACGCCCACGCGCGGAGCGGGATGGTCTGACCTGGCTGAGATTGCCGCCGGTGGCCTGTCCGTCGCGATGGGATCCGCGAAGATATTCTTAGTCGGCATGGGGGGCTCCGTCGGTCCGGGATCTAGCGTCGAGGTGATGGTAGCGGTCTGAATGGTTGTCGTCGGCTCCGAGACAGGGTCGGTGATGATAGGCAGATCCGTCGGATGTCCTTCCGTCTCGAGTGCTGTATAGATGGTCCCGGTCGTGACCGGCTCCTGCGACCCCGAAACGCTTTGGATCACACCAGAAGAGGACGTCGCTGTCGCAACGTCGCCGCTCACCGCAGTGGGCGTATCAGCCAAGGTCGAAGTAGTGTTTGAAAACGCCGACCTCGGGTAGCTCGAGACGACGGCCCTTGAACTCAGCTGAGCTGGATGGGACTCGCAGTCCTGGACCGTGACGGAGACGGTGCTGACGCTGGAGGGCGCTCCATAGGCACCTTCGTTTCGGTTCTGACGTGTGGTGAGTGGCCAGTGAGGGCGGTACCGATATCGTCGGGCCTCGTTGTCGATGTTCCCAGGGAGCGAGACGGCACCCTGGAAGAACAAGGGGATTAGCAATGTTGACAGATACATGATGAAAAGCTCAGCTCCGCCGTGGAGATGGCATGTCGTTGAGAGCCGCCGTCGCCGATGCTGTCGTTATATGATGATATACTTTTTTTTCTTCCCAACCTCCTCTGTCGTTGTGGGTTCGTTTTCGTCTTGATCTTCAGCTCCTCGGTCGGTATCTTTTTCTTCTTTTGCTCGTCGACCAGCGACTCTCTTTTGCTTGGCCCAGCTCTAGGCGTTCTGCTTGATCCATCGAGAGCGGAGCGGCAGAGGGGTGCCGCGTCCCGAGACATTATATCTGTGGACGAATTGCTCGCGGTGGCTGCGATGGCTGTGCCTCACGGGATTCCCGCGGGTCTGGAAGCTAGAGTTTCGTGATGTCTTGCCAGGTAGTCCTGGAATGCTGGGTGGGGAAGAGGCGTGGAAAAAGAGGCGGCAGGTTGGGGAAGAGATGGAGCCCTTACCCAAAAAATAACCTTTAGAGGCAGGAAAGAGGCGAGTATAGGTAGGCTTCCCGCTGAAGAAGTTGGGACGGTACTCTGTATCGGGAAAACTCTGACTAGGTGTGGTAGGGAGTATCCTTGCTTTCGCCCAGCCTCGAGTGCAGGGCTGTAAGTGACGCGATGCTGGTGGTGTTGTCTACGGCTAAACCGCATCGCCCAATCTCGCTCAATGCGGCGTCGAAGACACTGGTAAGGCAGTCCATATTGAAGGAACGAGGTGCGCCTGGTAATTTGCCAGGAAATCGCTTCTGTGCCCCGTTGTCATCAATTGCAATGCAGAGGAAGGCACACCTGCAGTGGAGGCGAAGAATGTGAAGAACTGACTAGGATATTGCAGAAAAATGGTCAATTCTCATGATTAAGACGACTGCAGCTTCGCATACCCATCTCGCCCGCACGATTCATATTCCACCGCCCAGACCAATCCAGAGGCGAGGAAACAAGTGTTTCGTTTGCCTTCGTTCGATCGATTGAGGTGTTTATGGTTCAGTACCTTGCGGGCCAGACCAAGTCCGGGTTACCCAGCTGGATGATGAGTCCTGTCTTGAACTCACTCAACCCTCGCAGATACCAGGAGTCAAGATGCTCTGTGTCGGTCATTCGGGCGGAAGTTCGGGGTACCGACATGTTGGAAACCCCATGCCGAGCCCAGGTCTCTGCTGGAATGCTGCGTGCAGAACACGATCCGAAAACCTGCAGCTGACTAGAGACATCGTTCTGTGGGCTAGTCATAATCCCAGTGCGTCATACTTTCCAGTGATGGAAACCGGTCTCTTGACACGCTTGGGCTTCCGCTCTAGCCCAGTTACGCGGGCTTTCGGCTTCTCGGCAGCCGTTCCAGTCTCATCGTCGGTGCGTGACTTGCCGCCACACCGCCCCTCCCCGGAGACGGCGGCGGCGACCGTAGTGGAGGACTTCCCCCGATCATGTCGGTCTTGTTTGTCCTTCCTGGTCCGGGAGGAGGCGTCAATGCCTTCGGCTTCCTTTCGGCACTTGCGGACCACCCTCTTGTCGAGGACCCACGGCTGGTCTAGAATCTCTTTCCGCAGCTTGATCAGCTTCTCCCAGAACTGGACTTCCTGCTCGGTTGATCGGAGGTGGACGATCTTCTCCGCCTTGATGTGCCTCATGTCGCGGAAGACCTTTATCCCCCCTTTGACGTCGATGATATCTCCAATGTCGATGTCAGCATCAACCAGACCCGCGTTTGGCTGGTTCTGCTGCTGGTTTGTCGGTTCTGTGGCTGGGTTGATGCCATCGGGTTTCTTGGGTGCTGGTATGTGACACTCAATAGTCACCCCGCTGCTGTCGTCGATTGTGTATGCTCTCCAAGCACCAAACTCGTCAATGGCCACAACAATTCCTGAGACGCGGACCCATTTTATCGGGTGGTTGATATAGAAGAATAGATCCTGACCTGCCCGACAAAAATGCCGGTCAATCGTCCATCGTACGGGGTCGGGGATGCGGAGGCATACCTTCAAACTCGGGAGGGGCAGATAAAGCAAGAATGTCAGAAGCACGAAGGTGGCACCATTTCTGGATGGTCGGCGAGAGGTGAAAGCAGTATTGGGGGTAGATCTCGGGGGTCTGCCCAACGGAGGTCATGGCACCCCGCTGGCCTTTGGCTGTCGAATCGGCTGGTCGCCCGCGGAGATTTCACAGGTCTTGAGGAGAAATCCCATGGCTGCACCGCGTTTTTTGGTGCAGCTTGTGATATCGTGCGATTTAATAAAGTCGTTGAGGATAAGAAGTCTGGCTCGACGCGGTTTTGAAAAAGACGACGCGACCCCGCGGCGAACTTAAAGTGGTGCCAAGAGTTAAAACCAACAGGGGCTTTGCAGTCGTTGACTGGGTGATCTTCAGCGGCTTCAACAAAGACCAGCCAATCAGAGTTCAAAGTTAAAGACCTAACTATCTATAGAAGACCTGTTGTCTGAAGCTGTAACTTTCTCTCGATGCAACCTAGTTCTTGGGACTTCAGGTCCAAATTTGTCAGGCCAGTTAGATCGACTGTGTGTTCTGTTAAATTGACGGATTCTAGGTAATCATTTGGGAAGGGCTCTACCACGTAAAGCTGGAGAAACGACTCGCCCAATCGTCTAGCTATCCCGCAGGGATCCGATACAAGACTCCAAGTTTCCAATTCAATACCTATCATGTTCATCTGAACCCCTATAAACGCCATGCTAACCTTTCATATTCCAAACCAAGATGCCAGTTCCTCCCATGACTATCAACGACCCTTCTTCGCCTTCTTCGCCATCTTAGCCTGTAGCGCTTCAAATTGCTCGTCTGAGATATCCGGTTCAACGTCTTTGGCTCCACGCTTTTTCGGTTTTGCACCGTATTTCTCAGCCAACTTGTCAAGCGCGATCGCTCGCGATGCTTGGTTTCTCTGGATGAGCGCGGCGAGACCGGCCTCCGAGTCCTTCTTGGATTTCTTGCCTCGCAGTTTGTCATAAACCCCGAGCTCCTTTGCCAGTTCGTCAGCCTCCTTGCTCTCGCCCTGTGCTGCCTTGATGCGGGCCTGTTTGGACTTCTTGGTCTCCTTCGTATACTTCTTGTACGGTTCAACGTCACCGCTCTCGATGGCGTCGTCGATAATCTTCCGAATACGCTCGTCGTCCTCCAGCACATTACTGAGCATAACGTGCTCGTAGATGGCATCCATATCGCCTTCGAACTCCTCGTACACCGCTAGGATGTCGTCCTTCTCCTCGTCAGACCCTTTGTATTCTGCTGCGAACTTGTTGATGGCATCTTCGGAGATCGCGTCTTGGAATTGTTCTCGGTAGTACTCGCTCCAGCTGAATCCTTCCGAATCTACAATGGCTTCCGATGTTGAGCCCGTCTCATCGTAGCGCTTTCGGCGTGCGGGGTCGGAAAGGACGGCATAGGCAAAGGCAATGCCTTGGAATTTTTCCTTTGCTTCATTCCTCTTGTCCTCAGATACTTTGTCTAAAATCGAAGTGTTAGCACCTGGCGCATTTCTATCCGAGGCAGCCTACCAACCTGGGTGATGCTTCAGGGCGGCTTTGCGATATGCCGATTTGACTTGGTCAGCGGTTGCTGAGCGATCAATCCCGAGTGCCTCATATGGGTCGATGACTGGCGGTTCGCCGTCGGTGAGATCATCGTGAGAAGCCATTGGTGTTGCGCGCCGAATTTGACGTTGGAAATGTGTTGGACGCGACGACGCGTATGGTGGGGTTCTGCAGATGGGAAAGCTGGAGTGGGGCGGTTTCAGCTGCAAGTGCAGGGGCCGCTCTCTGCCAGCTGCCAAACTCCGGCGGGACATGAACTGTCAGTCGGACGCTCCCGTGCCGTGCCCCTCGTTGTTCTCCCGCTTCCATCAACAAGCACAACTTTGTCTCTCATCGGCTGAATCTCGTCCTCTTCCTCCCAATAAGGTTAAAAATGGATGCTATACAACCGGGCGACCACAGGTCGTATATGCAGCTCACTCTCGACCTGGCACAAAAGTCACCGCCAAAACCAACCAATTACCGGGTCGGCGCCGTCCTGGTCGATTTGGCGTCGAATGCCATCCTCGCTACCGGCTACACCCTGGAGCTCCCAGGGAACACGCATGCCGAGCAATGCTGCTTCGCCAAGCTTGCAGACCAACATGGCGTTCCCGAGGACCAGCTCAAGAGTGTGCTCCCGTCCAGCATGGCACTGTACACCACCGTCGAGCCCTGTTCGAAGAGACTGAGTGGCAACTTGCCCTGTGTTGAGCGAGTTCTGCGCCTGGCCGGGTCGATCCGGACTGTCTATGTCGGCGTCATGGAACCGGACACCTTTGTCAGTCACAACACGGGCAAACAGATGCTCCAGGATGCCGACATCGCCGTTGAACTTGTCCCGGGGCTCGAGTCCCAGATATTGGCCGTGGCTACAGCGGGTCATATAAAGAATAAGCCCAATCTGGAGACTCAGGTCTGAGCGGTATTCAACCGGCGCCATTGCCCGGCCTTCCGCGTAATGATCCACCGCCCGTCATACCAGATGTCCCGGGCGGCATACTAGAATGCTCCGGCCCCGTTCCTCGCTCTGCCGAGCATGTCGTGTTAGAGTACAAGAACCCTTGGGCGGTACTTTCTCTGGCGGGGGAAGTGGACAACCAAAACTCTCACCGTTGATAGAAGGAAATCAGTTCTACCATGAAGGCATATTTGTCTCCGGCTCTCCTGGGGCTCCTCCAACTCGCTGGGAGTGGTCTAGTCGTGGGCCAATCCACAGCTGCTCAGCTTCCATGCCTCCAAGGTAAGGTTTAGCGTGTCGCGAACGCGAATAGCTGGCTAAAACACCTACCTTAGCAAGTGGTGGATGTTCTCGATCTCAGACCGTTCAGGCGCGATACTTCCCCGACCTCAAATCGCAACGCGTGCTTGTCAAATATGGCCCCTTTCCTGTCCCGCCCATTGGCAACAGCCACACGATGGGCAACTTCACCCTGCCTATCCCGCTGCCATGCTCGAACTGCACAGTGACCCACGTTCTCGGCGGCCTTGAGTATCCCAATGGCACCACTGCGAACACCAACACGGGCATGTACCTTCATCACGCCGTTGTCTTCAACTACAACGACCTCTCGGTGACATGCGCAGAGAGGAAAATCCCGGCTCCAGTATTCGCTTCTGGTAACGAGCGGACCGTTATCAGCCCTTCTCTCAGCGGGTTTGTTACCATCCTGGCATTTAACGGGAATTCACTAACTCTCCTTAGCACCAAGAAGGCCGGCATACCTATCAAGGATAATGACAAGTACTATCTGGTCGCCGAGCTCATGAACGAAGCCAACCAGACACGAGAGGTTTTTGTTACTGTCGACTGGGAGTACGTCCCATCACCCTCGGCCGACTTTCAGGTGATCACGCCCGTCTGGCTGGACGTAAACGGCACCTGCTTTGAGCATGGCTCTGAGGTCGAGGTGCCGGTCAACCAGACGACGTTCAGCCTGGTGATGAATCCAGCGTGGACTTCTCCTTTCGCTGGTGAAGTAGTGGAGATCATGTCCCACCTTCACGACGGCGGCCAAGATGTGCTGGTCTACAAAAACGGTGGCGTCGTGTGTAATGCCAAGGCGAGATACGGAGAGCGGCCGGGATACGTCTCCCCGGGAGATCACTCGGATCATCACCACGACGACGATGACCATGATCACGACGATCATGATCATGAACACCACGGTGGACATGACAGTGTGAACACGCTTCAGAAACGTCATGAGGACCGCGTGCATATCTCGTCCATCAGTGGGTGTACGAATGTCGGCCGGATCGAAGTCGGTGACAAGTGGAGCGTCACGGCCGAATACAACCTCACCAGGAATATGCCCATGATGATGGGAGGTCATTATGAGCCGGTCATGGGGATTTCGGTGCTGTTTGTGGCGAAGGATACGAAGTGAGGGCCTAAGTGCTAGGGTCCCCGAATTGTACGAGTGAATTGTGCGCTGGATGACGGATCTGGAAGGCAATCTCTAGTCTTTCATCTAAAAGTCTTCTTTCTAGTTGTATTCCGTGTTTAAATCTTCTCGCCTTCTAGGATGGGCCTCGCCTCCTCACTCCTCCACCAGCTCTTTTCATCACCTGGGTAGGAATACCGGTCCATACTCTCGGGCTTCATCTCGACGCTGTAGCCCGGATCCATTGGTGTTTGGTAGTAGCCATCCTTGATCACAGATGGATGCAAGAAATGTTCATGCAGGTGATCGACATATTCCAGCAACGATCGCTTGCCACTCACGACCACGTAGTCGATGGTGCTCAGGTGCTGCGTGTATTCGGGCAGTCCGACACCGCCAGAATGAGGGACGACAGGCACGCCGTACTTCTTGGCCATGAGGAGAACAGCAAGCACCTCGTTGACGCCGCCAATCCGACAGGCGTCGATCTGGCAGATATCAATGGCGCCGGCCATGAGCAGCTGCTTGAAAACCACACGGTTCTGGCACATCTCGCCGGTGGCGACGCCAATCCCCAGCGGACGCAGCGCGTCGCGGACCGCCTTGTGGCCGAGGATGTCATCGGGCGACGTCGGCTCCTCGATGAACCAGGGCCGGAACTCGGCCAGCTGCGTCATGTACTCGATGGCCTCGGGCACCGACCAGATCTGGTTGGCGTCGACCATGAGGACGTTGCCGGCGTCGTAGCCGAGCACGTCGCGGGCGATGCGCAGCCGCCGCCGGTCCTGCTCGAGGTCGCCGCCGACCTTCAGCTTGAAGTGGCGGTAGCCGGCCGCGAGGGTCTCGGCGAGCAGCGCGCGCATCTTCGCCTCGTCGTAGCCGAGCCAGCCGGCCGAGGTCGTGTAGGCCGGCACCGCGCGGCTGGCGAGGGCGTCCTGCAGGCGGGCTTCCTTGTCTGGGGCGGCGGCTTCTAGCAGCGCGATGGCCTCCGCGGGGGTGATGGCGTCGGTGATGTAGCGGAAGTCGATGCAGTCGACGAGTTCCTGCGGCGTCATGTCGGCGACGATGCGCCACACGGGCTTGCCGAGGGACTTGGCCCAGAGGTCCCAGATGGCGTTGACCACGGCGCCGAGGGCGAGGTGGATCACGCCCTTTTCGGGGCCGATCCAGCGCAGCTGGCTGTCGTTGACTAGGTGGCGCCAGGTCTGGGACCAGTTGGATACGAGGCTCGAGAGGGTTCGGTTGCGGATGCGGTCGGCTACGTGGTTGATGGCTGCGCAGACGATGTCGTTGCCGCGGCCGATGGTGAAGGTCTTGGAGTTTGTTAGTGGGGAGATTAGGGGAGAGTGGTAAGTAAGGGGGGTGTGTACCATGCCATGGCCGCTTAAGGGGGAATCCGTCTCGAGAATGCAGTAGGCGGCGGAGTAGTCGCCGGCTGCATTCATGGCATCGGAGCCGGTTTTATCGAGGGACGTGGGGAAGCGGACATCGCGGGTTGTCCAGCCGGTGATGGTGATCTCGGCCATGGTGTTGAGCTACGGTCTTGGCTTGGCGGCGGGAGGGGTCGTTGTAAACAGGGGGTGATGAAGACAACCCGTTTTACCAATACGCAAATCACGGAACGAGCCTTTCACGAAGATGTTCAGGATTCAAGCTCCTGGCCTAGACTCGCCCTTCCCATTGACGCCATCCAGACTTTCTCGATAAGATGGATTGCTCCGACCGTCCTGGACACGGCACACAGTGAGGGGCAGAGCGAGCGGATGAGGGGAATGAGGGGTCAAGTCCCACGCGCAAGGCAGTCAGGGGCTAGCGATTGATGGATAAATGAGGGGCATTGGCTCTGGTGCTGCTTGGTGGTAGGGGGGACTTCGTCGACAATCATGCCGAGTTTGCGGGCAGTAGACGGTAACTGCTAGCTTTCTGACATTGAGCTTCAACGAGGGCAAGCCTGGAAATGCCAGGCCGAATATGCTGCCAGTGTTGGTATCTTTGACTAAATACGAAAGTTTGCTATAAGTGACAAGCAGGGGTGAAGGCCTGGAAACTACCAGCTTGGACCAAGACGTCAACGGAGATACATAGTTCATGGGAACGAGATGGCTATTGTGGAGGTTCTTCTCTTCAGGCCGTCATAGGTAGAGTTGCAAAGACGCAACGAGCGGGCAAACATCCCCTGTCTCTGTCGACATTTATGGAGTAACTCTAGTATCCATGTTTGTCCAAAAGACATTCCTGTGTAGAGCTCGAGGCCCGAATGAGACATCTCCGAATACCGAGCGCCAAAACTCATCAGTGCACGGAAGAGGTCGAAGAGAAGGCTGGAAGGATCAAAAAGCGATCCGTGCGCGTCCCTGGCCAGCCACGTGAAGGGCAAAGGCTTCAACTCCAGGATCACTCTTCGTTCGGGCAACCAAGATGATTGTGTTTCTAGACTGGTCGACGTCCCAGCCCTTGGGATTGTACCCTCCATCACAATGCCCGAAATCTGACTGGCGGACCAAGTGGGAGTCCGCGTGGCCGGTTAAACGGGAAAACACGCGCCACACAGACCGATTCAGACTCGCCATCCGCTGAACCTACTGAATCGCGTCGGTTCCGCCTCTCGATGCCGACCTGCCATTCCATCTTCGGTCGCTGGAGAGGCCCGGGAGCGATCGACAGACGGTATGACCGAACTGGCAGCCTAGATAGGACATCCGCGCAGGCTTGGGGCTGGCTTGGACGAAAGACGGTTCACGTCACGGATGCGGAGCCGAGTCGTCCGCATCGTCGACGCCTGCATGGCAACCCCGCAAAACACACGGTTGGGGCAAAGGGCACGACCCGCAGCTGCCGGCCGCCCGAACTGGCGACGCTGGACGCGGATTCCCAGCCTCATGGCTAGCTGCAGATTTCACGCGCATCTTGCAGCTCTAGCGACGGCATGCTGAGGACGGCTGACCACTGAGGGCTAGCCGTTGCATGTTTGCCCGCATGGTGCCTCTCTTCAACTCTGGTTGACTCCATCTCGTCCAGCATCAACAGTCCCCTTCTGGCTGGTCTGGCCAGCTCGGGCCCGCGATCCCACAAAAGCCGAATGCCCTTTCAAGCTTTATGCCTGCGGGAGAAGCCTCCGCCCAGGCTTGGCCGGGGAGATGGCCATCTGCTGTCTGTCATTCTCGCAGCGTCATATTTCTCAAACCGTGCCGGCCCTCGGGATATAAGCCAGAGATCAGCCCCTGCGTTCTGCTTCCGCGCTATATTGTCCACCACACTCGTCGCCTAAATTGGGCATTTCAGTATAAACAATGGCACAAACGAAAGACGCCTTATTGGCTCCGCAGCAGCCTGCCATCAGGGCCCAGGTGCCCAGGCTGAGGAAGAAGCTCCAGAAGAGTGTCACAAAGCAGCAGAGCATCGGCGCGAGGCGGCTCGGCCCCGGCGCGTCCAATGAGGCGCTTGTCGACAATAAATGCGACACTGCAAACAAACGGCTGCTGGCTCAGGCACAATCGTGTCTGCCGTCGCTCCCGGCGCACTCGCCCGATCATATCTTTGATTTCTTTCGAGGGCATGGCTGTCTCCATTACCACCACCACGCCTCGCCATCTACCGAGTCTCTGCTCACTCCCCTAAACATAATCCCCGACTTCGCCCATCTCGCCGTCCGGGATCGGGATGCGCACCCTCGTCCCATCCAGCAGACACCGCGACCTAGCACCGACTCGCAGACACGTCCCCAGACAATGAGGCGTCGCGCAAAGACTCCCATCTTCTCTATAGGCCAGCTCGACGCGATCCCCCGGCCCAGCGCTCACGCCAAGGTAGACAGCGTCGACCTCATTGCCGATCAATATCGAGCGCTTCTGGAGTCCCGCAATTCGGTTTACAGCGACTCCCACTCGGAACCTCCTCCGTCACGGCAGGGTGATGGCTCTAGCGGGTTTCCCCTGAGACGAGAACAGAGCTCGGACGAGCTCAACAGCGAGACGCCGATCCACGCCCCAAATCGCCCGGTAGCACCACCGCTCGGTGCGTCGCCAACGTCAGACGACGGCACGCTGGTCTCGTTCGAAGAGGAAACGGTCTATTTCAAGCCCGTCTCGTTCTCGCCGGAGCCCCTCTCGCCTCATCCGCAATTTGTCGAGCGGCCGTTCCCCAGCCCGTCGCCCCCCGCGCCGGACAATCTGAGTCTGCAGATATGTCTGGACCTGCTGACGCGCGACCTGTCGTCGGCACTGGCCAGCCGGCCCAGTCGGTCTACGCCCGAAACATCGGCGCTGCAGGTGTGGGTCATGATCGAGGCGTACGAGCGGCTCCGGGACCAGCTTGCAGGAGGACGAGTAGGCAGGGAGGAGCAGGGGCCGCTCGAGACCATGTTTGACATGTGGCTTGGGGCGCTGTATGCGGTGCATGATTCCCTCACGGGGAACAGCGAGAGCGACTATGAGGGGGAGTTGGTGATGGAGGAGTTGGATTAGAAATGATGATACCAGTGATACCTTTGATGTGCCATGACGACGGCGTTGGTTTGAGTGCTGGTGGGGGTTTGGCTTTTGGTTCATACTGGCTTACATGGTTGAAAGAGGGGACATGGTGAGGGTGGATGCATTTGGAGTCAGGGTTCTGATTGTTATTCGATTCTTGGATATACTTTGGTTAATTACATTTTGGTTTTTCATCAATAAACTTGGTGTCTTGGAAGTGACGTTGTCAACCGCGGCCGTTAGATCGACTATATCCCTTTGACAGATCGAGGGACTCTGCAGAGCGTTTTGGGACGGGGCTTACCTGCCCCGTAGCGGACCAAAGTGTTTTTGAAACTATTATTACGTCTCCCTAAATAAGTTTTTGGACTTGTGTTTTCACAAACCGCCTTTGAGAATTTTTACGTGGCGTGTTAAGCGACAGCTATCCTCTCGTTACCTAGAGTATATTTTCCAGAGGGCTGATCTGGCTGGGGTATTTACCTACAAAATCTTAGTAGCAGAGAGCCCTCCCCAAATAATTTCCTAGAGTCCGTCGATTCAACGGAGTATATAGTTGATCTAACCGCCCCGATCATCGATACCCTCGGTGTCTTGGAAAGTGACGTTGTCAACAGTTTCCACTCAGGAAGATCTCGGCATGGCGCTCGGCGACTTGTCCCGGCGCCGATCTGCCGCTCTGTAACGCCGAACCCCACAGTGGGGTTTTAGCGCTTCCGATTGCCGAGCAGCGAACGCCACCGACGTGGAACCCTGCCGACTTGGCGCCAACCCAACCCTGTGCTGCCTGCCTGCCTGGCACCTGGCGGCGGACACAAGATCCACTCGCTCAACACGCGACATCGCGATAGTACCGACAGCGACGCGACAACCACGCACGCACGCACGCACGGTCGGCGAGATGGACGATGATTTCGGCGTCGACGATGATTTTCTGGCCGCCCTAGCCGCGGCCGACCCGGGGGTCGGAGGAAGCAGTCGCCAAGGACCACCATCAAGGCCAGCACCAGGGCCAGCACGAGCTCCCGCTCCGCGGGGAGCAGTCCAGCAACCGACACCGCAAAGGATACCAATACAACAGCCCACACCCCAACGGCTCGACCGAGCGCCCCCGCCGGCGGCGGGTTCGGGGAGTGGGAGCGGGAGCGGGATCGTCCAACCAACACCGCAGGCGCTCCCGTCGCGGATATCAGGCGGATCGGGGTCCACGATCCTAGTCTCGCCGCGGCAGAAGGGGAACCCGGTGCTCGCTTGTCTACGGTCGATGCCGTGGGAGTATAGCGACATTGTAGCGGACTACGGGCTGGGACTTACGACTTGTGCTTTATTTCTCAGGTTTGTTTTTTTGGTCTCTCTCCTCCCCCCCCCCCCCACTCTTATCTCTACCATCTCTCTCTTGCCCCCGACAAAAGAAAAGCTAACAGACTCCAAATAAAGTCTAAAATACCACCGCCTCCACCCAGAATACATCTACACGCGCATCCGCAACCTCCAGGGGAAATACAACCTCCGAATCTTACTGACAATGGTCGACATCGCCAACCACGAGGACTCGCTGAGGGAACTGGCCAAGACGTCGCTGGTCAACAACGTCACAGTAATCCTCTGCTGGTCGGCCGCCGAGGCGGCGCGGTATCTCGAGCTGTACAAATCGTACGAGCACGTCGTCGCGTTCGATGCGATCCGCGGCCAGCAGGCTACCGGGTATGCCGAGCGGCTGGTCGAGTTTGTCACGGTCCCGAGGGCGATTAACAAGGCGGATGCGGTCGCGCTTGTCGGCACTTTTGGGAGTCTGAGGGAGGCGGTTAATGCGGGGCCGGAGAGGGTTGGTGGGGTGGGTGGGTTTGGGGAGAAGAAGGTTAGGGCTTGGTGTCGGGCTGTTGAGGAGCCTTTTCGGGTTGGGAAGGCGAAGAGGAGGGGAGGGAAGGATGGGGATGGGAGGGATGGGGGGACGCAGAGGGCGGGGGCGGCGGCGGCGGCGGATGGGAGGGGGAGGGGGAGGGGGAAGCAGCAGCTGCGTGAGCGGGAGGAGGATGATGAGGAGGATGAGGATGAGGATGAGGATGTGGAGGCTTTGTTTGCTGCTGCGGAGACGGGGGGGTCGGGAAAGCAGATGGAACGGCCTAAGTCGACGGCTATGGGGTCTGCGACGACTGGCTGTGGTGGTGGTGGTGGTGGTGGTGGTAACTCGGAGGAGGGACTGAGTGAGGGCATCGCGGCGGCGTTGGCGAGGCTTCGAGAGAAGGGTTGATTTCTCTTAGTACTCCATTCCCATACCACTTACCATATCCAGGCTATAATCCGTAATGGGAACTCATAACTTGAGTTGATGAAAGTTGCAAAATTTCGAGTCCCATGAAATCGGGAATAACCACCTATTTTTGCCAGCTAGGACCTGAGTGAGACATGGTTATGTGACGTGACAGACGGACAGCATAGAATAGAATGAGCATTCCTTTTTTTGGGCCCCTGGAGGGCCGTTCCAAGGTAGTCTGTCATCAGGATTTTCTATCAGCCAGCCTTCGGCAGCTCGGCGAGAAGTCGTCGGCGAGAAACGTTGAGAAGCGTCCTTAGCTTGGTACCTTGGGGGTTAGGTTAGGTTAGGGGTTAGCTAGGGCATCACGACGGAAGATTTCCGGGACGGGACTCGGCATGGCATTTTTTTGCTTGTTTGTTAGCGTCTGCGTACGGTTGTAAGGTAGGGAAGGGAAGGTGGTGCGGGTGGGTGGGATGGAGACGGGAGAGGCGCATGCGCTGTAACGGTGTGACGGGTCGAACGCGGTGGCTTGTTTTGTGCCCGTGATGTTTCTGCGTCGGTTGGGAACTTCCCATGTGGGATGGTCGGGTGGCTGATATGGATTTTTTGGGAGGATATTCTGGTGAAGGGGGAAAATGTGGCTTAGTCGACTACCTATAAAAGACTTGGAGATGGTTTTTTTTTCTTGGGTCTTTTCTTTGCGGTGACGGGTCGCCATGCCCAAATAGATGACATTGCAGGGTTTTGTTGCTTCTTTTCCAACGGACAGTCAGCCATCCCAACTACTAAGTCTCTGCAGCAACTTTTACAACATCTTTCCCGATACAAAACCCGTTCTCTCGAAAGTATCACGGCAGTAGTATTCCGTGTTTGTTTCCTTCGTGATACCGGGGCCCTGGAATGCGCATTGTTTAATATAAGCAGTGATCTTGCTTTACCCCTTTCCGGGTGCGTGATACAACAAGTAGGACAGCTCTCGTGGCTAGATAGGCACTAGAGAGACCATGTGCGAGAAAGGGTGTCGGGCTTCTTGTTCTGGAAGCTCTTGTCCAACCGTGCCTGCCCGGGGTCCTATTGGTGTGAGGTGTGTGTGTGTCTCGTGGAGGGTGCGGGATGCAAAAGCAGGTTGCATCGGCACCGCCTTTTTTGTCCTTCAACTACCGGTCCGGGTTATTTCCCAGCCAAGATGTGACGAGAGTGCCGGCCTCATTTCTCCGAGTATCTACTCTGGAAACACGATTACTCTACACCTGAGCATCAACACTGACTGCATCGGTTCCTGCTGCTGTCCGTCCACCTCGTGCATCTCTCGCACAGCAGCCAAACCGGCCCGGGACCTGCTTCGCGTTGCGCAATATGTACAGCATAAGCATTCCGTAGAAGATGCATCATGTCGGCAGTCAAATGGGCGGACCGACGAAGCTGTAATCTTATCCGCCCTCTCCAAAAGTTCTGTCCGATCGAGTCAGATGCACGCTTCGACGGTTGCACCTTTCGTTGGCCGCGAGCTGTCACCTACTTATTTCGGCAGGTACCAGGGCCGATTGACCAATCAGCATCCACCATTTCTCTTCCCTTTTCTCTCGACGTCTGTTCTGGAGACAGAATAACGATCGGCGAGCAATGTCTCACTGACATGGTCATCGCTCCAGCGCACACGCACCCACTGCAGGCCATACAGAAGCACATGGGCACAGCAGACAGAGAGCACGCGCACGCGCACGCGCAACGCAGAACACGCATGCCATGCCGTCCAACAGTTACCATGGCTCTCTCTGCCTTCGTCTTGTGTTGTCATTTCGTCCAAGACTTACTCTGTAGACCGTAGACCCAAGTATTCAGGAGGCTGGCATGCAACGACACGTCCGCGGCCATCCAGTCCACTGCTACCCAATTACCCCCGTCTCCTTCCTCTCGTTTTTATTAACTGTCAACCCTGTCGGTCAGCATACCTACTCGACTACCAGTTTCTCTCCTGGGCTGGTGGTTTCCTAGTTGCTCTCCGCCTCCCCGTCTCTCGTTACTTTCTGTCGTTCTGTCTCTGGGGCTCCTAACTCTCATTCTTGCCATCCTGTCCCGGCCAACCGGTAGATATATAGACCACTCCTTTTCCACGCCAAGGATAAGCCTGTTGATCGGGACACCCCTTGAGCCTGTCTTTTCTCTCCTTCAGTCCATTTCACTCGCCTATCTAAACTGTCAGAAGCACAAAAACTGCTTGCTGGCTCGACCGACAATACTGCCTCACTGACCTGAGCCCCGAGCAGCTTAAAAAGCATAAATATGCTCCTAATATCAACAGTTGCCCTCGTGGCAACACTCGGGTCCATAGGGGCAACTGCCGCCCCCAACAAGCTCCATTCCCAACGGGCTAACCAACCCAAACAAAACGTACCCCGGTACTCCGGCCCGCCCAAGTACACGGTCAACCAAGAACGTGCCGACGCTGTCAAGCAAGCTTTTCAGATCTCATGGGACGGCTACTCCAAGTATGCGTTCCCGCACGACTCGCTGCGGCCCGTCAAGAACCGGTACTACGATGACAGGTATGTCTCCGTTTCTCCCAGAAAAAGAAAACGACTGACAGAAACAGAAACGGCTGGGGCGCGAGCGCCATCGACGCCATCAGCACGGCGCTGGTCATGAAAAACTGGGACGCCGTCGAGCAGATTGTCCAGTACATCCCCAAGATAGACTTCTCCAAGACCACCGACGACGTCTCGCTGTTCGAGACGACCATCCGCTATCTCGGCGGTTTGCTCTCCGGTATTTTTTCTCTTCCCCTAAAAAAAAGATTTGAGAAATAACGGTCAAAAAAGCATATGATCTCATGTCCGCCAACGCCACGGGCCATACCTTTGCCCCGTCAGACCTCAGCGCCATCCTCGAGCAGGCCGTCCACCTCGCCGACAACCTCAAGGTGGCGTTTGATACCCCCTCCGGCGTGCCCGACAACGATCTCCGCTTCGACCCGCCGCGCCGGGTCGGGTCCGAGACCAACGGCCTCGCCACCATCGGCACGCTCGTGCTCGAGTGGACGCGCCTCAGCGACCTGACGGGGAACCCCGAGTACGCCAAGCTCGCGCAGCGCGGAGAGGGCTACCTGCTCGACCCGCAGCCCAGAGAACTCGGCGAGCCGTTCCCGGGTCTCTTGGGCACCGACGTCAACATCACCACGGGCAAGTTTGTCGACGGCAGCGGAGGATGGGGTGGCGGCGACGACAGCTTCTACGAGTACCTCATCAAGATGTACCTTTATGATCCCGTCCGGTTCCCGACGTACCGCGACCGGTGGACCGCCGCCGTCGACTCGTCGATCAAGTACCTCGTGTCCCATCCGACCTCGCGGCCGGACCTGACGTATCTCGCCATGTGGGATAACCAGACGTTGCAGTTTTACGGGGAGCACTGTAAGCCTTTTCCCGTCCCCTTTTTTCCCCTTTATCTCAATTCATCAGAGAAACTGACTGAGACAAAAAAAAAGTGGCCTGCTTCAACGGCGGCAACTTCATCCTAGGCGGCATCCTCCTCGACCGGCCCGAGTACATCACCTTCGGCCTCGAGCTCGTCGACTCGTGCCGGAACACGTACATCTCGACGTCGACCAACATTGGTCCGGAGACGTTCCGGTGGCAGGACAGCCGGACGCCGCTCAACGCGTCCAACAACCCGGCGCCGCCGTCGGGAATGAAAGACTTCTACGCCGCCTCGGGCTTCTGGATCGACAGTCCCAACTACGTGCTCCGCCCGGAGGTGATTGAGAGCTATTACTATGCGTACCGCGCGACCGGCGATGCCAAGTATCAGGAGTGGGCGTGGGACGCCTTCCTCGCCATCAACGGGACGTGTCGGGTCGGCAGCGGGTATTCGAGCGTGAATGATGTGAATGCGCCGCTCGGTGGGGGTTTCAGTGATTTCCAGGAGAGCTTTTGGTTTGCCGAGGTGTTGAAGTATAGTTATCTGATCCATGCCGAGGTTAGTGTTTTTTCCCTGGACCTATTCTTTTGGAACGTGAAGGTGCTGACATGATTATATAGGATGCCGTGTGGCAGGTTCAGGCAAATCCGGGAGGTAACGAGTTTGTGTATAACACGGAGTGTCATCCGATCCGGGTGGCTAGGGGTGGTAAGCCGTAGATGTGATTCTGGTTCTGGTTGAAGTGGTAGGGAGCATATATACGATTTTTGTATCATACATATTCGGCATATAGAGAATTTTATTGAGCGGTTATTTGTCTTCAATGACCTGGGGAAGAAGACCTTGGGAGAGGAACTGAGAAACGAGAAAGGTCAAAAGGATGTCAAGAGACGTGTAGGACCAGGAAAGAGCACCCCAGACAAGATGGAAGGCACGCATGAGTCCAGGGCCTGTATTTAGCCAGGGCTAGAGGGCCATCCCCTACTTCCACAAAACAAGGATCATTACCTGCACTCCTTCAGACGGAAGGAAGCTAAGAGGGGGGGGGGTTGATGCCGACTGGGTGCAAAAAGAAGCAAAGGGAAAAAACAGAAACACCAACCAGATCAAGCAAGGGGTGAGGAAGCAAGAACAAAAAAAGAACCACCACCCTCGGGAATTGAGCCCGACGTGGGGGTCGAACCCACAACCTTGAGATGAGTGAAATTCTCCTCTTTAAGAGTCTCACGCTCTACCGATTGAGCTAGCCGGGCTTGGTTGGGTGGTTCATGTTTTGATGTGTGGATTGTTTGCGGATTCGGTATATATATGGAAGTGGATTGGGGTTGTTTGATGGGCAGGGGTTGTAAGGAAGGGGTGGACAGACATGACTCGTGACTTCCATTTCTGATACTTACCTAAGGTAGGTATAAGTTGTAAGGTATTGCAGGATTATTAGGTGAGAGGATATGAGGGTACCTCTTTGCAGAGTTTACTCTTGCTCGAGTCACCGTTTTGTTTTGTGTTGTTTTTTGCTTTTCTTGCTGGCGATTTTCAAGAAACATGATGTCGGCACCTTGCATCCTATGCTGAAGAGGGAACGGGTGCAGACATGGATCTACAAGCATGGCCGTTATCGGTGTGGCCGACAATGCTACAACTGCGATGTTGGGCCTGTGATGCACAATAACACCTACACACTGTAGGCGAGTCACGATTTTTCACGCAACAGAAAATGAAGTTCATTCCTCTCGTCAGACAGATTTATGCTTCCTAGGTACAATACTTTGCCCTCCACATGGGGCATTCCAAAATCTCCAAAAATAAATAACAAAAAGTTTGACAACGCCTGGTCCCAGAGGCAATCTGGTAACCTGAAATGCAGTCCTCCAACCTCCAAGCTATTGACGGATTCACGGCGCTATCTGTCCCACAACCCCACTGGCCATCTTGTAGGCAATATAGTGAAACTCTTGCTCCGTCAGGTTCTGCGACAGGGTGATCTGGATATTATATGTTGTCGCGGCCATATTCTCGACGGTAAGCCTGTGTAGGGATACTATGCGGGCAATATGGCATAGTAGAGCCTCCATAGGAGGCGGGCAGGCGGCGCGAAAAATGCGGACCCAAGAGCCGTGCTTGTTCCTGACCTCGATGTTGAGGGGAGGTGGGGGGCCCTTATACTCCTCGTGGTTATCCGAGTCACGGAGCCCGTCGTAGTAAAACCCGTTAACGACGGGGGCTTTGGCTTCGCCGCGCCCTCCAGGAAGGCGAAATTCGGGTAGGGGCGACTGGCGGCACGACATGGTGTTGGCGTTGGGGTTCTTGTTTCGTGGACTGATGATATGATGCGCTTGGTGCAACGCGAGAGGCGTTGAGTTGATGGACATAAGTGAGTGAAGACAGATGGAGTTGTTGACCAGTGAAGCCGCATGAACGGTACGGGTATATATATGTGTATGATAGCCATGTGATGAATGTTGATATCCGCATATCCAGGCACACGTGAAAGCCCAAGGTAGTATAATATAAATATATGTGTGCAAATGGGGTTGCTGGCAGTAGTGCTTGGCTAGGTACTGTAGGTAGTGATGTAGCTAAGGTACCTAGATGCGCGTCCCCTACCTCTCTAGCGGAATTGTCTAAGGGTCAAAATTGCAACATGGCTGATTCAGAAGAGTCTGCACAGCCATTATAACCTAAAGAACCAATCTTGGGCCGCAGGAAGCCTGTGCCGTAGCCGTGGACTGGCGAAACCATGGATGCGGCGCTTGCGCTGTCTTTTTGCGACCAGAGCCACTCTAGTATCAGTTAATGACGTAAACTGAAGTTACCTCAGCGTAAAATTGTATTCCAGACAAGAGCAATAGAGAAGAGGCACGAGGCAGATTTTCTCGTCGGTGGACTGATGATTCATGTCGGGATGGGAGCTGCCGTATATACAATACATAGATGCCCATTTCTGCAGCGGGCAAAGGAACCTCGGCGGCAGATCCTGCGTACGGGTCGAGAGTTATCCAAGAGAGTCTTTAATACCCAAGTACCTACCCTGTCTTTAAAGAATTCCAGCTCGCTTTGTGTTGTTGGTCTGCGTGTTGGTGAGGACCTCAGATCCCGTGCCCCTGCCTGTGCTCTGCAGAAGGGAAAAAGGGGTCGAACTTGCCAAGACCTGTAAACAAATCCGAGGGTCATCCTCCGATTGGCCAGATTTCGAAGTACTCTTTCAACCAAGACGCCACCGACCCTTAGCTCCAGCTGAAAACCCAAACCATCGGATCGCACCGCAAAAAGTGCCCCGACTATTGATCCGTCAATTCCATCCCGCCACTTTCCCCGTTAGCGCGGCTCCGGATCGGTGATGGCCGGCGCTACACCCGGCATTGAGCAGGCCCCCCGGCTGGCGTCTAGAACCTTGAGGCTGGAACCATTGCTTCTGGGAGATGACAAGTTCCAATCCCCCCTGGCGCGCTCAATACTTGCGGCCTGTATTTTATATGCCTTTATATGTTGGCGCCTGGCCCTCATCCGTGACGGATGCGTGTCGGGACATCCCACTGTAGTCGCTCTTTCAACACGCTCCCTGAAGCCATGCGTTCTCTTCTTCTGTCAGCCCTCCTCCCTGGAGTGGCTCTCGGTGGCATGTTCGATGACCTCCTTGCGGGACTGCCGCCCCTCCCGGATGTCCCGGCCCCCAACATCTGCAAGGCCGATGACCTGCTCAACATGTTCCGAGAGGTCAAGCTCGACGCCATCCACGGGTGTCGCCAGTTTCTCGGCGTCGGCGTCGAGACGACATTTGTGGCCACCGTGACCGCCCCGGCCGAGTAAGTCTGTCTCTGGACATGTCTACGGCAGGCTAACAAATGTAGGACGGCGACCGCCTTGGAGACGGTGACGCAGACGCTCACCGAGGTCACGACCATCACGGACGGCACCGTCACCACCACGACGACCAAGGTCAACACTATGATCAAGGGGATCGTCGCCACCGAGACCAGCACTTCGACTGCGGAGCCGCTCACCCTCAAGCTCCGGGCTCGCGTCACATCTGTCGGCACGCTCGATGATGTTTTTAATGGTGGCATGCCCGAGCCGTCGTTGAGCAGCGCGTGCAGCTGCTTGAGCGCGCCCAAGTGCGTACGGAAGCTGACCTCGACGGTACCGGGCGGCACGTCGACCTTGTCAGCCACGTCGACCGTGGACACGACGACGACCGAGTCAACCACGACCACCGACCTGGTGACGGAAACGACAATGACAACAACGACGTCGACTAGCACCGCGTCCACCACCACGCTTGTCGTGTCGCCGCCGACGCCGTCCCTCTTCAAGCTCTCCTACTCGCCCGACTCGGACCCCAGCCATAAGCAATATCTGACGGGCACCAAGTTCCAGCAGGGGAACAGGGTGTACCTAACCTCGGACGCCACCGCCGCGGTTGCTTTCCAGTACGACGACGACGGCCACCTGACTTACAATAAGGACGGCAACGACTGGTACTGCTTCTACCACCCGGCCTACTGGCCCGACCAGCCAGGAGTGGGCAATTTCATCCCGTGGTCCACCAAGGCGGCCATCCTCGACATGCAGACGAGCGGACCGTACGACTACTTCCCGCTCATCATCGATCTGCAGCACGGCACGATGTCGGGGACCGTCGGCATTGGGGGAAAGGCACTGTTCATGTACATGTGCAACGGCATCATCGATACTAACTCCAACATGGCCCCGAGTATCTACGCGGCGACTAGTGAGATCAACTGCCAGAGCCTCACCTTCAATGTCGAGTTCGTCTACGAGTAGGCTGTCATGTATCTGTCGGATCCGTTGTCGAGTTAATAATATTAATCACTGGTGTCTTGCAAGACCCAGCCAATGCTTATCGTTGACTCAAAAATGTGAGAGGGGATACTGGATACTTGGTTCCTGTGAAAATTTGGGTTGCTCTTTCCAGATCTGGTCCGAGACATCGCATGTCCCGTTAAGCTACTTCCCGCCCAAGCCCCAAAGAGGAGGATTGTCGAGAGGGATAACGGGAACCAAGGATGATGGAAACTTTTTGCATCATCAAATACAATGTGTATTAGTTTACAGACAACCAGTCTACAGACAACCCGTCCACAAAGACGACATCGACTCACGGGCATCGCGTCAAACTGGCAAGAGCATAGAAGGCGCCAAGCTAATGCTGCTATTATCGACGAAAAATACATGCACACGACGCCAGTTCCGTATGTGAACATTCAAGTACCACTCGCAGAGAGTTGGCTTCCAGGTGGTGGGCATGCCCATGTCTCGTTATGCTCCTCGCATTCCTCGCTTTCACATCCCGCGATTGCGTCGCTCATGCAGCGGGCCAATCATCCGAGCGCCTCCTTTCCACCACTCAATATCCCCCTCCCTAGTCAATCCCCGACTTACAACACTCCAAGGGTAAGGAGACCGCAAGATATCAAATTGCGGCCAAATAATTCATCCTGACACACGACTCCAAGCCGAGCCACCGTCCAGACACGCAAGAACAAGACGCCAAGATAAAAAGCCAAGACTCGAACCCAGGACGACAGAAGACTGAACGACGCCAGCGCTCGCATCTAATCCGACCGATGACTTGCTCTGCTTGATACATTCTGCCCTTGCAAAAACAGTTCCTCCGCTTACGCTTTGAAACAGAAGAAGAAATGGGTCTCTACATGGCCGAACCGGTCCCCCAGCTAAACGCCAACGCGAGTCGCAAGACACAACCGGTTGGTTTGAACGCGATGATGCCGCCGACATGGTCCTAGTCATCATATATAAAGCACTCGGTGTTCCTCCCTTCTTCTCGAGGCGAATCGTTGATCTGGTATATATATCATCATCCTCATCCCCTCGTCCTCATCAACATCATATCTCCTAGGAGCAGTTCTGGTGAAGAACCATCACCGCCCACAAATCTTGCAAACATCAGCCCATCCAGTCGATACCTCTAATCCCTATCCGAGCCTACAACGCCGTCGTCAACCACCACCAGACAACCAAGCAGGAACCATAACCACAACAGAGAGAGACAATGGCCGAATCAGCATGGATGTACCCCCCCTCCCTCGCCCTCGCCATCCTCGCCACCATTCTTTATGGTATCGTCTTCCTCTGGCTCACCCACCAGACCCTGATCAAGCACCGCGCCTGGTTCTTCGTCTGCGTCGTGCTCGGCGCCGCGATCGAGGTAGCCGGGTACGCCATCCGGTGCTACTCGATCAAGAACCAATCTAACATTGTAACCTCTCCCCTCCCCTTAAACATGACCGACAAAAACAACTAACCAGGATACACAAAAGGGCGCATTCGCAACGACCCTATCCCTAATCGTGCTAGCCCCCGTTTTCGTCGCCGCCGGCAACTACCTCCTCATATCCCGCCTCATCCGCGCCGTCCTCTCCTTCTCTGAGACCGGCCACCGCGTCCTGGGCATGCCCGGCCGGCTGATCACGCGCGTCTTCGTCGGCTTCGACATCGTCTCGTTCCTGGTCCAGTGCGCCGGCTCCGGCGTCGCCAGCTCAACCGAGTGGGCCGGGAACACGGCGCGCATCGGGGTGTTCATCCTGATCGGCGGGCTGTCGCTGCAGGCCGTTGCGTTTCTCTTCTTTCTTTCCATCTTCTCCCGGTTTCATTATCTCGCGACCCGCAAGGGGCAGGCGGCTGCGCATGCGCCGGTTGGGTGGGAGAAGGTGGTTAGGGCTGTATATGTCTCTTCGTTTTGTATCCTGGTGAGTCTCCTTTTTTTCTCAAAAAAACAACACATGGACCGCTCGCCATCAGCGTCCAGAGTCTCCACGGGTACAAGACATATCTCAGACCGGGTGTTTTGGCTAACAACGATAGATCCGATGTATCTACCGTGTGGCCGAGTTCGCCGAGGGAGTCGACGGGTACGCGTTCCGGCATGAGTGGATGTTTTGGATCTTCGAGGCCGTTCCCATGTTGATCGCCATCGGCATCTTCTGCTTCTATCACCCGAGCGCATATCTCGGCCGGGACGGGGCGAAGAGCAGGATCGTCGGCAAAACAGGCTACAGCGGTGACTCGGAGGCGTCGGCGGTCGAGTTGGGTCGGAGCCGGCGTAGTCGCAAGTAGACTACTCAACCACGGCAGTATGCGCTCGGAGGCTCGAGGAGCCTTTTGACAGAGGGGTGGGCGTTGGGCAATGCGAATGAACTGGTAAGCCCGGTGGCCAGGTGGGCTGCATACTTCAGGGGCCATTCTAGGTGGCATTGGTATTTTGGGGGGACTTCTTCCAGCAGGCGGCTCAGCCAGGCAATGGATGCCCGTCGGCGAAATCCAAACTTGGCGCCCACGTCCACGGTGCCGAGGGTCAGCTCGCCAATGGCAAACTCGACCATGGTGAAGTACAGAAGCAGAATCTGGGCCGGATAGTTGTCGGGCGCAGTAAACTGTAGGAATTCCTCATTTGACGCGCCGGAAACCAAGCCATACATACTGGCAAACTCGGAGAAGGCTGGATATACAATGTTAGCAGTAGACAACACGACGAATAGACAAAACTCACCTTCAACCGGAGAATTGACAACGATCTTGGCAACCCGCTCGGTCGCAGCGAGGAACCGAATCTCCAGCGGACTCGACAAGACGGGCGCCAGCCGGCGCAGCGAAACAAAAAACTCATCCAGCAGCGCCTGGTGAAATCCGTCGAGGGGCGTCTCGCGGCCGGCGGTGGGAGCAGCAACGCGCCGCACGCTCTGCGAGTATCCCTCCTCGGTGAACTCGCGGAACAGCGACTCGCCAAAGTCGAGCATGCCCGTCTGCGAGATGACGCGGCACCCGCGCGTCATGGTCAGGAACTCGGTCATGCCCTCGGGCATGCACGAGGCCTGGAAGGTGAGGGCCATGATGGCGCCGAAGCGCGCGTCGCCCTCGGCCGTTGATGTGCACGGCGTGTCGAGCGCTTGGTTTAGGGACTGGATCGCGCGCACGCGGTGTGCTAGGGCCTGCTCGGCGCAGGTTCCTGTGTAGAGATTCAAGTGGGAGGCGGCGAGGCCGAGCATCGCGTGCACTAGGTAGTCGTAGTGGTGCGAGAGGGCGGCGACGGATTGCCAGACTGAGTCGCCTTGCATTGGTAGCGGGGGGTAGGCGGTGGTGAGGAAGTGGTGGAAGAAGCGGAGGTCTTGCATGGTGAAGATTCCTGGGGGTGGGGGGGTTGTTTGGAGGGATGTGTTGGGGGAGGGTGGCGGTGGTGGTGTTGATGGGAGGGACGAAGAGGAGGATGAAGGGGAGGGATAGGTGCAGCGCAGGCCGAGGCGGGTGCAGTTGGCGCAGGACGGGAGGGTTTCCTGGCATTTTACCTTGCGGCGCTTGCAGCTGTGGCAGCCGCGGCGGGACTTGGTGTGGCCTTTCTTGGGGATCGGGCGGCGGCGGGTTGTTGTTGTTGTTGTCGTTGTGATCTCGGACTCGGAGGTGGTTGTGGTGGTCACGGGACTCGGGCTTTTGGAGTCCAGATCCAGATCCAGATCCAGATGCCGATCCATGGTCATCATGGTGTGTTGTCTGTCTTTGGGGGAGGGATGTTGGTGTGTGCGTTTTGTCACCGGCAGTCTGGCCCTCTTAGATGGCACGTTATCAGCCCAACAGCCGGCTGCTGACGTTGAAGATGTCGTCAGTTCTTGATGAGTCGAAGGAGTTGCTTGGCCGTCATCCTGCGGGCAGACTTTGGACCGAGAAGTCTCGTTTGGCGCAGTTCCGGTGAAGTTGTGGCTGTCCAATCAGACGGCGTCTCTTGTAGGCTGCCAATGGCATCTTCCGTGGTAGCATTTGTGAGACACTTCGTTAAACATATTCTGTAAGGCTGTCCGGATCGGATAACAGTTTTTGGCTTGTTCTAGACTACGTACACGTGTAGAGTCAGTCCGACCAGCAGATCATATCTAAATCGTATCCAAACATGGGACTTTGGTTCATTAGATTCAACAAGGCTGGAGTGGATTTACAGTTTCAGGCAGCTTCAGCCCTTCCAGCGCTACCCCACCAATGATCCAACGCCCTGCGCTAGCAAACTGCAGTGAGCTGTCAGCTCGCCTTGGCAGTGCACCATCCCGTTCCAACCTCGGCTGTTCTTACTGGAGAGCTTTGGGACAACCAACATCGGACTTTACTGGTCGTCCTGCACTCGCATTCTGAGTCGGAGCCTCGGCTGCCATTCTGTCCGGCAGTATATAAAAAGCGACGAAGCTCATTGATGTTTTCCGGATTCAATTGTTGAACATTTGGGTGACTGACAGAAAAAAAGACAGGATCATCCATCCCGACTTCTACCCTCCTCCTCCTCCTCCTCCTCCTCCTCCCCCAAACAGTCTCACCGATCCCATCCACAGTGACGTAACCGCCCCCGAACATGTCGCCCAACCTCAAAGCCGGCCCGACGCCGCTCTTCTTCGTGCAGAAGCCGCCGTTCAGCGTCGAGGTGCCCGGCGCGCAGCCCGTCCCCGGCGAGACGATCCCCCGCCGCAACCCGAAAGCCCGCGACGGCCTGCTCCGCCGCCCCGCCCCAGAGGTCCACACCATCTTCGACCTGGTGAAGCGGAGCGCCGAGCGGCGCGGCGACGAGCCGGCCATCGGCAGCCGCAAGCTGATCCGGACGCACAGAGAGACAAAAAAAGTGCCCAAGACGGTCGACGGCAAGGTGGTCCAGGTCGACAAGGAGTGGACCTTCTTCGAGCTGTCCAACTACAGCTTTTTGACGTATACGGAGTACTTTTCCCAGATCCTGCAGGTCGGCGCTGGGCTGCGCAAGCTCGGGCTCGCCCCCGGCAACCGCGTTTTTATATTCGCGACGACAAGTCCGCAGTGGCTGGGCGTCTCGCACGCGTGCTCGGCGCAGTCGCTGACCATCGTCACGGCCTACGACACCCTCGGCCCGAGCGGCGTGCAGCACTCGCTCGCCCAGAGCAAGCCCGACGCCATCTTCATCGAGCCGCACCTGCTCAAGACGATCGAGGGCCCGCTCAAGCACGCACCATCTGTCAAGCGGCTGATCTACAACAACGAGAGCCACACGCCCGTGCCGGAATCCGAGATTGAAGCCTTCAAGGCCGCCCACCCAGAACTAACCGTGCTCTCCTATGAAGAACTGCGCGTGCTGGGCGAGGACAACCCCGTCGACCCCGTCCCGCCCAAGGAGGAGGACCTGTACTGCATCATGTACACGTCCGGCAGCACGGGTACGCCCAAGGGCGTGCCGGTGACGCACGCGAGCATCATCGCCGCCGTCACGGGTATTTACCATCACGTCGAGGAGATTGTGAGCGAGCACGAGTACGTGCTGGCGTACCTGCCGCTGGCGCACATTTTCGAGCTGGTCGTCGAGAACACGACCATATTCGTCGGCGCCACGCTGGGCTACGGGCACCCCCGCACGCTGGCCGACGCCAGCATGCGCAACTGTCCCGGCGACATCCGCGCCTTTGGTCCGTCCCTGCTGATCGGCGTCCCGCAGGTGTGGGAGTCGATCAAGAAGGGCATCGAGGCCAAGGTGACCGAGGGCGGGTTGCTGACCAGGGCCGTCTTCTGGGGCGCCTTCAACCTCAAGTCCTTCCTCGTCCGCAACGGACTGCCCGGCCACTCGCTGTTCGACGACATCGTGTTCGGCAAGGTGCGCGCCCAAGCCGGCGGCCGGATCCGGTTTATTGTGAACGGCGCGAGCGGCATCGCCCAGCCGACGCAGCACTTTATGAGCATGGTCATGGCGCCCATGATCAATGGCTACGGCCTGACCGAGACGGGCGGCAACGCGGCGCTGGGCTCGCCGCTGCAGTGGACGACGGACGCCATCGGGCCCATGGAGGTTTCTCTGGAAATGAAGCTCGTCGCGCTCCCGGAGCTGGGCTACAGCACCGACGCGACTCCTCCTCAAGGAGAGATCCTCGTGCGCGGGCCCTGCGTCATGACGGAGTACTTTGAGAATCCCGAAGAGACGGCGAAGGCCGTGACGGCCGACGGCTGGTTCCGCACCGGCGACATCGGCGAGTTCGACGCGAACGGCCATGTGAAGGTGATCGACCGCGTCAAGAACCTCGTCAAGCTGCAGGGCGGCGAGTACATCGCCCTCGAGAAGCTCGAGGCCGTGTATCGGCAGTGCCCGTTTGTGACGAATATCATGGTGCACGGGGACAGTGCGCATCCGCGGCCTATCGGGCTCGTGGTCCCCAATGAGAAGAACCTGGCGGCCAAGGCGGCCGAGCTGGGCGTGGACGAGCACGAGATGTGTTCGGATCCGAAGGTGAAGGCGGCGGTTTTGAAAGATTTGGTCGGCGTCGCGAGGGCGGCTGGGTTGAGCCCGCTTGAGACTTTGAGTGCGGTCGTTTTGTTGGAGGATCAGGAGTGGACGCCTGCTAATGTTTGTCTCCCTTTTTTTTTGTCCTTCTTATTGATATTATGAAGGTGTGTGGTGCTAATTAGGTGATTGATAACTAGGGCCTCACGACGGCGACGCAGAAACTCAATCGGCGGTTGATTCGGGAGAAGAATGAGAAGGCTATTGCGAGGTGTTTGAAGGGGTTGTAATTTTGGGGGAGGAGGTGGACCTGGCAAGGGAGCAAAAACAGTAAAAATCGTGTAATGGTATTTATGTGTAATTTAATGCCTTGATGTATTTTGATGTTCAGATGTTGTGACGTGGATATGATATATGATTTACAAATGAGACAAGATCAGAGATGGTTTGCCTCAGAACAAGAAACATTTCTGGGGGTCATGGGTTTTTATAATTTGTTGTACTTGTACTCCGTACACGTACAATACGTGTACGTGTTATGCAACTCAATAAATGTACAAATGTATCAGAGATATATACAGCTTAATAATGTAGAACGACTGGACGAAGCTGAAAAGGGGTAGGTATGTACATTTGAGACAGGTATGCAAGTCTTGATTGGGTCTCTGAGACACAATTCAGAGAATGACAATAGAGAAAAGAGACAACAGACTGAAAGAGTGCATGCAAAAATGCAATTTTTATGTCGACTCGACTCCCCGAGTCACGAGTCACCTTGACTGCTGGACTAAGACGTCCATCCGTCCCCCCAAGCGCCGTTGCACTCAATGTAGGAATATGGGGGATATCAATGATCAATAATGATGACAGAACGACAGAACGAGGCTGAAAATGAGTCCGGTATGTACATTCGGGACAGATTGCAAGTCTTAGACCTCTGACACATCAATTCAGAGAACAACAATATGTACAGAAAACAGACAACAGACTGAAAGAGTGCATGCAAAATTGCAGTTTGTATGTCAACTCGACTCCCCGAGTTACCTAGACTACTAGAACTAGACCAAAAAGTCCGTCCGTCTCCCCAAACGCCGTTGCTAGACTCGATATCTAAAACACACACCAAAACAAACAAAAAATGTATATATCCATCCTCCAACCCCCCCAACCCCTCGCCATGACCTATGATGCAAACCGTCGACTAAACCGTCGACCCCCTAAGCTTATAAAACAAAATATAAGCCTGCGAATTCCCATCCCGATACAACTTCTCCGTCTCATCTCCCGGCGCCGCGCTGCCCACCTTGATCTTGGTCGCCATGCTATCATTGAGTCGGTACCAATCCGTCGGATCGCGCGACTGGTCGTCCTGCACATACGAGATATAGTGTCCCTCGCTGAGCCGACTCCCGATATGACACACGACCGCATAACAATCATACAACATCTGCCCAGAAAAGTGCGGGTCGGGCGGGTTCGTCGTGCCCGGGAGACTGTACCTCGTCAGGTCCAGGTCGCGGATCGGGAAGCTGACTCTGGTATTAATCTTGGGCGACTGGTGGTGCTCGAACCGCGACAGCGACAGAATCAAGCGGTCGGGGAAGCGGCCGATGAACTGCTTCCTGCTGCTCTTCTGGCCGACCTTGCACTTCTCGCACTGCAGGTCCGCCTTGGTCTCGCGGAACTCGTGCGCCAGCAGGTCGTGGATGTCGAACGAGCTCTGGTTCGTCTGCGGGAACGCGAGACTGTACACGTCGACGAGCTGCGTCTGGTATCGCTGGTAGTTGCACGCCGTGTTCAGACAGCGCGTCGACCAGATCTCGATGCTGCGGAAGTACTTGTCCACGATGGAATCGCTGCTCTCGCGGTATTTCTTCCAGTACGAGATGGCGCCCTGGAGCATGGCGTCCTTCTGGCCCGTCTGCACCTCGCCGCCGTACGCGAGCCGGTCCATCCGGTTCCGCAGCATGTTGGTCTCGTCGTGGAGGCTGGCCAGGAGGAACACGCAGAATTCGTGCGAGTCCTGCTGGGCGGGTCCTCCAAAGAGCTCTTGTTGCGGCTTATTCTTGTCTGTCTTGGAATGTGCATCCCGGATGATTGCCTGCATCCTGTTAGCCTCGCGTCTATTCACTTTCTACCTAGTGTCTTACCATTGCGTCCCTCGTGTCTATGCTCGGAAGGGTTCCGGCGTGGAGGCGCGCGAAAACCCGGTGAATACACCTCGTCAGCTCCTGGGGGTTCGGATACTTTTCGTCCTTCCTCATCGGAGGGTTCTTGTAGTGCCTTTCCCATTCGCCGGTCGCTATTTCACGCCCAAAGCCCGGCGTGGCAAACAATGCCTGGAAGGCCGAGTTGGCGAAGCAGTGGACGCCGGGGTTGTCTATCCCTACGCGCATGGCTCTTGGCCTCCCAACGCCCCTCTGTATGGCCATTCTCGCCAATACCGGCTCGTCAGCAGCTGTATCTGCCAGACCGCTGTGACTTCTTCGTGGGAGAGTCGGGGGCGGGCGTGTTGGCGGTACGGCAAAGCTGGGGAATGCCGCCTGGGTTTGAGGGCCGAACGTCGGCGAGGACATGGACTCTCGCGCGGCTACATCCTGTCTCCTGCGGAGGAAGTCCTCTGTCGTCCTCACCGGTTTCATACCGGGTTTTATGGGATCCTCAGCAGCAAATGGTTTTCCTGCTGCTACAGGGATGGGACGGCGTGCGCCAGCAAGAGACTGGACGAACGGTGTAAGGCTTGGATGTCTTGCCGAGGGCGCGCCCAAGGTTGACGACGTCCGCAGACCGCCCCTGCCAACAAGACCCATCCAAGCATCAAGACCTCCTCTGAGCAGCTTTGGTTGTACTTTTTGCCGACTGGGCCCGGGGAAATCGTACTTGGATAATGCGTCGTATAACCCCCGTATCGCTTTGTTCTCGGTTGTCGTGGTTTTCCATGGTGGTGGTATATCTATCGAAGATTGGTCGTAGAATACCACCAGGTCAAATTCATGGCGTTTCTCGAACAAGATTTGTTCCGAGGATGGACCAAGTACCATGCTGTCTTCGATGTCCTGTGCCGAGACATCTTTTCTCGACAGTATATCGGGATCAACGCAAATAGTGGCGTGCGAGTCAATGTGGCCCTCATCAAACAAAGCTCGACTTCGGATGTCAATGATAAGCATTCTAATGTTCTTCACCCCAGATTGCATAAACCTGACGAGCTCCGCCACAGAAAGGCTGTCACCCTCCGGAATCTGCGGGATCGGTGGGTTGGGTTTGGCCCTCTTCGGGGAGCCCTGGGAGGCGCCATCTTCGTCTGAAAAGGATTGCGAAGGACTGTAGCTATCTGGTGATGAAACAGCCTTGACGGTTTTGACGAGACTAGAAACACCTGCCGAGGAGTTCGTCCTGGTAAACATGGTACGAGGGGCGCTGGAAGGGAGCTCGGCTGCTTCTTTGGAAATGGTGCCTCTGGGCGGGTTATATATGGCGTCGGGGGGCCGTGGCAGATCCATTGATCCCAAAGGCTTGCTGATATTGGTTTGTATTATCAGCTGTGTTCGAATCCGTGGATCCTGGGTTGCCTGCGCCGGCCTGGCCGAGGCGCCGGTGCGAAGCTTCGCAAACCGCTCCTCCAGAGCGTCGAGTGGCTTCGATTGGAGAGCTTGAGGTTTCGGATGTACTGCTGGCTTTGTTCTCGGCGTTAGTGACGCACCCGGTTCTGGAGGAGCGCCGTTTGGTCTAGTTGCTGTGGTGCCATTTAGTCCTGCATGGCCACCGCCTCCAGTGTTCGCCCGGTCGACCTTGGGTTTGACGCCAGTTTCGGCATTATTCTGTTTTATTACATCCTTGATCTGCTTGTATTCGGCGTCTAGACTTTGTACTTTGCGCAGGAGGCGGTTGTGCCGGTCGAAGTAGCCCTTGTTGTCATGGATCAACGACACCCAGCCCTTGCTCCTCTGCATCTCCTGCATGACCAGGTTTGTCCGGATGTAGTCGCTCAACGCAAAGTCGAGCCGGCCAAACGTCTTGGCCGTCTCGGCCTGCCTCAGGAATATCTCGGCTTTCTGCAGGAGCGTATCGATGGGAGTATGGGGCTTGGTCTCGGTCGTGACATTGACGATGTCGTCGATGTGCGGGAACTGCCGTTTCCCCGGCCCAAGCGGTATGCCATTCGGGGCACCAGCCGAGGCCGTCGCCCCCGGGGGGTTCACCACCGTCGTCGAGCCAGGCATGGTGGTTGGAGAGCCGCGGGAAGCCGGCGCGGGGTATGCGAACGTGGATTTTGGTACGATTATGGAGCAGCGCTCGTCATGTCCTTGGGTTACGGTTCGGGTCTCTAGGCTTGCGATTCGCGGCGGCTAAGAGCTTCGAATGTCGAGTCGCTAGGAGTGGAGAGGAACAGGGCGGCGGGTTGCGCGAGCAGAACAGGACCTCGAGGCGCGGCGGGGATGGGGAAACACGGTTGTAGCGGCGACATGCATGGCGGACGAGACACTATTAAGGTCGATAGACCCGGGTCTGCTTTGTGTTGTCGCCGGAAGGGTTAGACACCTGTTTCTTTGTGGGGTGCTCTTTGGGGATGGCGGCGACGACGTGAACGAAAGCGGTTCCAAGCCTGCACTCGCTCGCCTGTCGAGGTTCCCGCAGCAGATCGACACGCTGCCCCACCACAGACCCCGTCTTTGACAGACTTGACTGCACCTTGGGGAGGGTCGGGGTTGCTTGTATGCGCCTTTGAGTGCTGTTTTCGGAACGCCAAAGAACATAAAGACCTCTCGGTCCTGGGAGAATGGAATAAAATTTCTATTGTCTGTCGAGAAGCTCAAGGGGAGTTGTACCCTTGCAGACCCTCTGTCAGCGGCTTGGCGCTACTGGCGCTACGGTCACCTGAGCCGGGGTACTTGAGCCATCCCACTTCAACTGAACAGTGTTGGACGGAGGAAGGCGATATCTGGGTATACAAAATGCAGACAATACATCTTGGTCCTAGAGAAACCAGAGCCGAGACAAAGCCTGGCCCACATTGTCTTTTTCGGAGCCTCGGTACTGGCAGTACTCGAGAAATCTGGTCGGGGTTTCGGAAAGATCCGCAGCTGGCAGCTGTAGCCATGCACTGCCATGTTGATGAGGACGCTCGGGCCGCACGATTATCAGTTGCAGCTGACGACCCACCGTTTACGTACCTGGGCGCGGCTGAGAGGGGAGCTTGGTAAGGCTCCATACGTAACCAGCAGCAGGCAGAGGCCAAACCGTCAACCTCGCCCAGCCCGGGAGCTCGACACCAGCTCCCTGCCATCAAAGTTGCGCTGTACACAACCGTATTCGAGAGACCACCGCGCCTGGAACGAAATATTGCCCATCTCCGCGCCATAACCTCTCGTCGTCATCGCCGTTCCCAAGCTGCCGACCGATAAGCTCGGGTCGCCGACCTCGCCACTTTGACTTTGCATCCCGCGAGCATCGCCAGTACCCACGACTTTCCCCAGCTCTTGTCTGGCTGCCGCCAACGTCGCAACGCAAGGATGATGGGATGGTTCTCTTCCGGGGCCAACGGCGCCCTGGATGAACAGATCGAAAAGGCCACGAGCAGCAGCCTGTACGGATGACCCCAACCTGCCCCTCGTTTGCACGCTTTCTAACCCGTCTTCATCACAGCGAGGACATCGCCTTGAACCTCGAGATCTCCGATGTCATTCGATCAAAGACGGTCCAGCCCAAGGAGGCGATGCGCTCCCTCAAAAAGCGCATCGGCAACAGGAACCCCAATACCCAGCTCAGCGCGCTGAACGTGAGCCTCGCCTTGTTTCTCTTTCGGCGCGGACTCCAAGACTGACTCCACGCAGCTCACAGATACTTGCGTCAAGAATGGGGGCTCCCATTTCCTGACAGAAATCGCCTCTCGCGAGTTTATGGAGAGCCTGGTCTCATTGCTGAAAGCAGTTGGGCCGGCCGCCGTCAACGCCGAAGTGCGCGCAAAGATCCTCGAGCTCATCCAGTCCTGGGCGGCCGCCACCGAAGGCCGCTACGATCTTTCTTATATTGGCGAGGTGTACAGGACCCTCCAGCGTGAAGGCTACCAGTTCCCCCCACGGGTCAGCGTTGCCAGCAGCATGATCGACAGCAGCGCGGTAAGTCGCTTCAAGCAGCGCTAAGGAATAGATACTGACTTGTCTAGCCTCCTGAATGGGTCGACTCTGATGTATGTATGCGATGTCGAACCGCCTTTACGTTCACGAACCGGAAACACCACTGCCGCAACTGCGGAAACTGTTTCGACCAGCAGTGCTCCAGCAAAACGCTTCCCCTTCCCCATCTGGGCATCATGCAACCGGTTCGTGTGGATGACGGCTGTTACGCAAAGCTCACCGACAAGTCCTCGGCCCGACCGAGCGGCCCCGGAAACGACCGCTCTCCTTCGTACCCGTCGTATCCCAAACCCCGAGCCTCAGCAACGATGCAGCCTCGGAGCGCGCGGGTGGATGACGGCTTCGACGAGGATCTGAAGAAAGCCCTGGCTATGAGTCTGGAGGAGGTTCAGAACCATTCTCGAGGATATTCTTCTAAGGTGACCAACGGTCTGGCCGCCAGTCAGCCCACGACCAATGGATATGCTTCCGCTGCGACGAAGACGGCCGATGAGGAGGACGAGGATCTGAAGGCCGCTATTGCCGCTTCCCTGGCCGACATGGAAGAGCAGAAAAAGCAACATGCCGCGGCTCTCAAGGAACAGACGGCCAATGCCTCGGGGTCGTCATCCGCCGTCCCGTTTGCGCTCCCGAAGAATGACTACGAACTCACGCCGGTCGAAGCGGAGAACATCAACCTCTTTTCAACACTAGTCGACCGTCTGCAGACCCAACCACCAGGGACCATCCTGAGGGAACCCCAAATCCAGGAGCTGTACGACAGCATTGGCGCACTCCGACCAAAGCTTGCGCGGACGTATGGTGAGACGATGAGCAAACATGGTATATACCCAAGTTTCTGCGGATTGGGCAACACTAACGAGTTTAGATACCCTGCTGGATTTGCATGCGAAGTTGTCCACAGTTGTACGATACTATGACCGGATGCTTGAAGAGCGGCTCTCCAAGGCCTATAGCCAGCACAGCATTGGCGGTTATAACCTCCCTATGCCGAGACAGGCAACCGGACCCTATCCTTCCTTACCATCGAGTGCACCAGGTCCCATGGGCGCGGCTGAGAGCTTTTACACCGGCGAGCCACAGCAAAACTACAGCCAGGAGTACGCGCAACAAGCAGTTCCCGGTTACCCTCAAGGACCCCAGCCGACTCAGCAACAGTATCCTGTTTATGACAAACGGGCATCGGTCATGGGGCAGCCTGCCGCACAGTACCCACCACAGCAATTGCCGCAGAGGACTGGTAGCTGGGGCAATGCACCCCCTGCCCAACAACCGCAACAGTACGGCCAACCAGCCAATTACCCTCCCAACGACACCATTCCTCCCCAGAACAACCACATGCAACAGCCACCGGTGCAATCGCAGCTCGGTGCGCCGCCCGCTGACTCTGTCGGGACGACTCCCACAGCCGATCCTAACGCATCTTTTTACTTCAACACGCAACCACAAGCTAGCCAACCGACGCCCCAACAGCCTCAGCAGCATGCGGCATCAGCCCCGGATCCCCTCGCTTCCCCGTACCCAAATCTCTCTCAACCTATGCAAACCTTCCAGCCTTCACTCCCGCAGACACCTGCCTCTGTGGCGGCTCAACCTTTGCAGTCGCAACCGCAACCGCAGCCCCAGCCACAGCCGTCTCATCCCGGGGCGCCTCAACAGGCCCCCCAGCAGCCGTACTGGCAACATGCAGCTGCTCAGCAGACAACACTCCCGCCTGTATGGCAGGCACAGGCGGCTCCACCTAGCGCGGCGTACCCGGGGTATTCGCAAGAGGCGTTCCCGAGCGCTCCACAGCATGCCCCTAAGCAGCCGGTAGTAGAAGAGAGTCTCATTGACCTTTGAGGAGCCAAGGCAACGCGCAACTTAGCCACCGTTGGGATGAGTACGACCACTGTGTGTGCTCCGGGATAAGCGTGTAAGGCATGGCAGGTGCGGCTGGTTCGAGGATGTCTGGATGGCGTTCAAGGGGGAGACGGGGAGTAATGCAACCGGGTTATTCAGCAACAGCTGGAAAGGTAGCGCAGTGTTATATGTATGTAGAGGAATCCAACGGACCGGGAAAGCAATGAGCCAGGAAAGCAATGCATTGGTATGTTGGTTTACACGCTGCGCCGCAGAGCCAAGTGATTGGCCGAACCCAATGCGGATACTCCGCCTGTCGGTGATGCGGTGACGTCGCCGGAGTTTCCGCCTGTCAAAGATCCGTTACCGGTGGACCCGCAGTCGGCAAGACGCAGTCGGGATCGAGTTGGGCTGTGAGCCGCGATTGACTCATTCTTAACCAACTTTATATACCTACTCTCCGTCCACCTACATTCATTTACATCCAGCATCGTACGGTGTTTGAATTTTTCGTTGCTGCGTTCAAGCAATTGTCTTCTTTTGCGAAGAAACTCACCTAGCCCCATCATCTACGGGCCATTCATCCGGATTGTCATTGTCATCATCACCACAAGGGAAAACCTCAACTCAGGATCAGATCAAGAAAAAGGGGGACAAAATGCCAACAGTCTACCTCCACCTCGTCCGGCACGCGCAGGGCTACCACAACCTGCGCCCCGAGAACCACCAGCTCCCGGACCCGGACCTGACGCCCCTCGGCGAGCACCAATGCGCCGAGCTGCAGCGGCTGTTCGCGCACCATGACAAGATCACGCACCTCGTCGCGTCGCCGATGCGGCGCACGCTGTACACGTGTCTGCTGAGCTTCGCGCCGGCCGTGGCCGCGGGCAAGATTGTCTACGCGCTGCCGGAAGTACAAGAGGTCTCGAACCTGCCGTGCGACGTCGGGTCGGCGCCGGAGAAGCTGGCGGCCGAGTTTGGGGAGAAGGTTGACCTGGCTATGGTCGAGGAGGGGTGGAATGACAAGACGCCGGGGAGTCGGTGGGCGCCCGAGATGAAGAAGCTCGAGGAGAGGGCGAGGGAGGCGAGGGTCTGGCTGAGGGAGCTGGGGAGGGCGACGGTGCTGGGGGAGGAGAGGGATGCGCATATTGTGGTGGTTTCGCACGGCGGGTTTTTGCACTTTTTGACGCATGACTTTGATGGCATGAATGCGCAGTATGGCACCGGTTGGCAGAATACCGAGTGTAGGACGTATGAGTTTGAAGATTTGGAGGCGGCGGATGACGAGGAGGCTAGGATCAAAGAGACAGCCTCGAGCTGGAGGGGACGGAGGGGGAGTGCTACGGGGTTGACGGAGACGGAGCAGATGGAGCTCAAGGTGGCGTTGGAAAGTCGGTTGAAGGAGGAATTCGGGGGGGCTTAAACTGGCGTCTGATAGGGGTGCACCCCCTTTTTGATCCGTACGCATCCCCTTGAAGATAAAATTTTCGCCTGCATCCTCAAATACATACATTTCAGCGTATTAGCAATGACTAAAGGGCCATCAATAAGGGCTTTGCAATCTATCACTTGCGTTCTTAAACATTTATTTACCGTATAGAAGATATAAAAGGTCTCAACCTAACGCGTCTAGGGGTGAAGCGAATAAACGTAACGACCTCAAATCTTTGCTTGCCTCTACCTTTATATATTTAAAAACCCTTATATATAGTAAATAGGCCTTTGGCAAATATATATAAAGCTTTCAGGAAAACCATCAACAGTAAATTAGAGGGCATATGCGTAAAACGCTATAGCGGGGGGATGCACCCGTAGCAAAAGGGGGGTGCACCCCTATCAGATGCCCTTAAACTAGACAAACTGATACAAGACAGATGGGTTCATGTGGCTGCTGCTGCTGCATACGTCGGATAGAAAATAGACGCGATCGCCGCCAGTGAACCTGGCAGCTTTGGCACTGGTTAGGGAAACATGCAAGACGCATAGTTTACGTGCAGATCAACAGCCCCGTCTGATGTTGGCCATCCAAGGACCGGAAGCGCGCGGTATCCTCGCTTGCGTCCCCTTTTCCACCGCGGCCCGTCGGGTATGGGATGTCCCGGGGCCTCTTCCCTGGTCCGCTCATACACAGTAAGCTAACAGAAAATAAATTCCATCAGTCATGTTTCCGCTGAGTGGAAATATCGAGACTCTCTTTGTCGGGCATCGAGGCGGCCGGACGCTGACACAACCACAGCGCCCAGAACGCAGTGTAACCAGGACTTGGTGAGATAAGGTCCCGAAGAAACAAAGATAGCCGCCGCTAAAATAGATTTTTAGAAGCGGGTAATTGCTGGTGTGCGGGTATTCTTGGTGTCCAGATTTGATTAGGCTCAAGTCTGACGAGGCTGCGAGAACCAGTGATGCTGTGGCGGTGTTTGGAGAGAAGACAAAAAGTCCTCGGGTCAATCGGGAATGTTTGTGCTCTTGGCTCCCCGCGCTCGAGGGCCCCGTGTTTCAACAGTGCTGGAGGTGCACCTTCCATCCGTGGCTAGAGGGCGCGTTTCAAAGGCCGCAATCTCAGATATTCAGCCGGAATGAGCCAATCAGCGACAGGAATGCGCAGACAGCGGCAGGGGGCCAAGGGCTGGTACCTGCGTTAGGTGTAATCTGTACAGAATAATGCTCTTTTCGTGACATCAATCGTGATAGTTACTATCGAGAACAGCGTTGACATTGCAGCGAGGTGTAAATGATGATCGTGTGTTGATATTCAATCGTCGGTATTCATTTCCTTCGAGTATTTACACCTCTTGCGACTACATAACACCGCAGCATCATCTCCAGTAATTTGCAGTAAATACATTTTCTGGAGACCCCGTAAAGCCGTTTCCCCCACACCAGATCGCTCCCGCTCCCGTCAGCCAATCCTGGCAGCCAGGCCCGCCGGCGGACCCATTTGGGAACCAGGGCCGCAGCGTCAAAGCTCTGCAACGTCCCCCCTTGGCCTCTGCGTGCCACCCCCTTTCCCTGCACTCCTGTTGTCGCAGGTTCACACTCTCCCTCGCTTCAATCCCTCCTCGACGTCGCGACGACCCACGGCGGCCTCTCCAGACTGTTGGCCAGTATCCATTGTCTAGTCACTCATTTGAACACGACCACCATCTCCTACCGAAAACGCTCCTTTACGCCCTTTTCCATCTCCGATCGAATTGTTGACCGACGACCGTCGACGACGACCCAGAAACCCCTCTCCTTGGTTCAATTGGCACATCTTTGCCTCTTCCGACATCCTGATACCTGACAGCGGACCTTGTCCAGGCGATCAAACTCCGGACCGCGGCCCACACTGTCCATCACCGGCCTTCTGTCGATTCCCATCGGAGCATTACTCAACTTTGTCCTGGGACCTCATCCCTGCGGTGGCAAGCAGCAGGCGATTGACGCGATCACGACTCGACATCAGATCGGGCCTGACGAATCCGAACGTCGCCTTCCCTGCCTCTCCCTCAGCGCGGCGGTTGACCCAGCGAACATCCCCGTCCGCTCCAGCCATGCGACAGTAGCAGGGCGAGACTCCTGTCTGTCGCCGCTACCAGGCAACGCGATCCCAGCTCGCCGCTCTTTTTCCTTGCTTTCACTTCTTGGCCTGCGTCTTAACCCATCGAACGCCGCAAGCCTGGAGAGCCTCGCTCCTCCTCGGTCGACCTAGGGCACAGTCGACACCATCGCGGGCGAGGGATACGACTTGTGCAGACGGCGGGACCGGAACGACGCCGACCTTTGTGTCATTCCTTTTTTTCCAAGATACCCTTCGACGGCACATTGAATTGTGTCGATCGCCGCTCATTCACACGCTCGACCGGCTCGATAGTTGCCGTTCTTTTCACGATTTATACGTCATTGTTGCGAGGTCGACAAGATGGGTTTATTTAGCTCCCGGAGGAAGTACATTGAGGTGCTTCCGGAACAGAGGTGGGAGAATATTGTAAGTCTGCGAGGCAGCCTGGGGAGCAGCTATGCTGATATACAATTTAGAGCTTGGGCGATTTCAAGTCAACATCCTGCTTCACGCCATTTGCGTACGGTTACCTTTGGTTCTCTCTTTTGATTTCGGTGGCTGTGTACGCCGTTGATACATTTACGGCCTACCAACTTATAGCATTCGACCGGTGGTCTGGCCAGATTGAGCTCACGCAGCTCGTCCCGTTCGTCGTCTCGAAATGGATCTTTTCCGTCTGCATCATTTTGTCGTTCATCAACCTGGCCTATGAGCACTTTCGTGCCCAGCGGATCATGAGGCGCGGCAGCGTGGCCGAGTCGTTCCTGGACAGCTTGACGGCTAGACTGGAAAGTATCCGGATGGGCAAGGGTCGGGGATGGAAGCGGTTCTTGGTCTTCGCGGAACTGACCAAGAGCAAGAAGGGTGCTGAGATCATTGCACTCTTCACCTACTTCTCTTTCCAATGTAAGCTGCTCTGAAAGTTTTGTCATTTCGTAGCTAACGAAACAGCCTGGATCCGTGTGATCCTCTGCTCTGGACCTCGACAGGTCATCAACGCCCTGACATTGTACTCAGTTTACAACGTAAAACTGAGTGCAGAAGGGAACAACTTTGAGTCTTCCATCAGCAACTTCTTCAACAAGATCCGGCTTCTCGCCCTGGAGGACTACCGTCAGGCAGTCATTCTTTCCGGCATGCTGTTCACTCTGATCATTTGGCTGTTCGCTTTGTTGTCTCTGCTCTCAGCAGCATTTTTCTTCGTCTTCTTCCTGTGGTTCAAGATCCCTAGGGAGGATGGCGGGCTTACCGGATTCTGCGAGCGAAAGGTCAACAAGCGGCTCAAGCAAATTGTTCACCTGAAGATCAACAAGGCCATGGCCGACGACGAGCGCAGGAAGCGAAAGGCTGAGCTGAAAGCCGCCATGAAGAACGGCGACGATCGACCGATGACGATGCAGCCTTCGCTTCCCTCGATTCCGAATCTCAGCGGCACCACCCTTGGCGGCGAGGATAAGCTTCCCGAGATGCCCACACTGAGCAGGGCCGATACGATGATGACACTGGACAATTCTCGACCCGGTACACCGGGCTCCTTTGAGCTGAATGCCATGGGCCAGAAGCGGCCAGCACCAGGCCGCACCGCGACCATGAACACGACATCAAGCTACTCCAGCAGGGCCGGGTTGCTCAACGGCGCCGCCGAGATCGGAACGACTCGATCTGAGTCTCCAGCGCCCTCACTGCCTACTCCCAGCATTCCCAACGTCGGTATGGGTTATCCACCTTCGCGAACCGGGACGACGGCTTCAAATAGAAGCTATGCCTCCAACCCGCAGCTCAACAGGATGCCTTCCAATGGTTCCATGTTGACAAGCGGGTACACGGCGAGCCCGGCAACGATGTCGACGGAAGGGATGCCTTCTCTTCCCGCGCCTGTCAGGTCACCCACGGCGCCTCCCGGAGTTGGCGGTTACAGAGGACCAGGGCCGAATCAGCTTGGCGCTCGTCCGAATCCCGGACCGGCTCGAGCCACGTATGATGATTACCCGACTGGACGTGCTAGTCCTGCGCCGTCGAATATGTCGTACGGCAGCAATCCGAACCCCATGTCACCACGAGGAATGGGGCCAGATGGGTATCCTCTCCGTAGTGCTACGGGCCCGGTGCCACCAAGAGGCCCGGGGCCACGATATCCCGGACCGCAACGGAACATGACAGCGCCAGTGCCGGCCCCATATCACCAGTCGAGCGGTAGCAACGGCTCGATGAGGAATATGGCCTCACCTGGACGGGCGTATCAGGAGGGCCAGGGGAGCTGGGACTTTGACTTTGGGAGCAGGCCACCGACAGCCAATAACCAGAGGAACGGGCCGCATCAGGCTCAAGACAGTGGCGACTATGACTACTTCAATCGGCCGTCAACGGCAAACAGCCAGAGGAATGGACCTCGAGGCGGATACGGGGGAAACAACGGATGGAACCAAGATGTCGAGAGAGGGAACGGGCCGAGGTATTGATCTAGCGGTGCACATGAACCATATTAATGGTAATGGATGTTGCATAAAAAGAAGCAGGCCCATGTTTATAGATGGTAGCCGACCATCTCTGTTTATAGTCGGCCATAAAACGTGCAAGAGAGCGGTCATTTGGTGTTTCTGCATGGTTGACATTTCACTGTGATGTCAATTACACGAAGCCTCGAAGGTGCCGCTCCTTGTGCTTGGCATGGTTGCTTACTGAGGAGTGCAGGTCTTGGCCGAAATACCTGAGCTCCAGTGTAACGAGAATGAAGCCACTTAACAGATGTTCTCCAGAGCTTGCCCCTCATGCAGGAAGCTAACCGCTGAATTCACAGGGACTCAGGAAAGCATCTCCGCGCCCTTTTTTCAACAGTCCCATTTCATCTCCCACAGCTGAGCATGGCCGGTCTGAAACTAGCTGTTGTGGGTGTAGATGATTTGTCATACTAAAGCCGAGACTAGGGATATTTCAGTTCTTTGACATGACTTTACCTAAGGTTGGTAAGAAATGCACGCATACATACACCAAACACAAAGGGCGCTGAGCGAGAAAGGTGGGGGATTTAGATTTCCCGGTTTACCTTTCCTTATAAAGTTACCACGGATCTGAGTGGATTTGCAACCTTTCCTGTCACCATTCTTTGTCAAGAACGCAGAAGGGCGTGACATGAGCTTGTGGTTTGAGCATCTCCGCTAGGTAGGTAGGTACTTGCTCGTTTTTCTCTCTTGTCATTCCCCACGTTCGAGAGCATCAATCGCTCTTTTTCTTCGGTGGTCTGGCTACCTAGGTACTGTGCTTGGTCAGTCGGACCGGTACAATACGGTGGAGGTTCAACTTCAATACCCTCCGGTCTCCCGGGATCTCGCAGCCGTCCACATCGTAAGCACGACGGCGGCTCTGGGACCCGACGGATACCGGTCTCAACACCTACCAGGTACCAAGATCAGTAATGCAGACCGTACTGTACCGTACCTTTACCAACATTCCGACGCGTACGGTATTGCATGGACCACACCCGTCTGCGTGTGATAGCCCAGACCAGATATCTCCTCCCTTGGGATATATATAATAAGCAATGCATCTCCATCTCCAACCCAACCTCACCCTGATCCTGCCCATCCTCTTATCTCTATCCCCACAAGACAGCAATCTCATATCCAGTACAAATACAGACAAGTTTTATAACGTACCACCACCCTTCTTCCTCACCACACAACAAAACACCACCGCCATGGCAGCTACAGCATCAGCCCACAACCTCGACCCAAACGGCTGGCACACAGGCGAACGCCAAGCCCACGCCCTGCTACACGTCCAAACCTCCCGCCGGCGCAACCCGACCGCCCCCGGCCTGCCCCCCTCCTACGGCATGCGCATCGCCGCATCCCCGCTCGTCGCGCTGGGCACCGTTGATGTGGATGGCAGACCGTGGACGACGCTGTGGGGCGGCGAGGCCGGGTTCGCGCGGCCTCTGGGGGGACCGGCGTCACAGCAAAAAAACATACTCGCGCTGCAGAGTCTCGTTGCTGTGCGGTGGGATCCTGTCTTGGAGGTGCTTATGCAGAAGGAAACAGTAAGGCAGCCGGTGGAACGGGTTATGGTTAGTGGGTTGGCTATTGATTTGGAGACGAGGGACCGGGTTAAGATTGCGGGGCGGATGGTTGTTGGTGCTGTTGCGGAGGAGGGACCTGGGGATGACGAAAATGTGAGGGAGGTGCAGCTTGCGGTTGCGGTGGAGGAGAGTTTGGGGAATTGTCCTAAATATGTGAACTCCAAAGAAATTAGGCCGAGGGTGCCGGGGGGTGTTAAGGGGTGGGTTGTGGGGGAGAACAAAAAATGGGATGGGGAGATGGTGAGGGTCGTTGAGCGGGCGGATATGTTTTTCTTGTCGACTACGGATGGGAAGACGATGGATACCAATCACAGGGGCGGGCCGAGGGGGTTTGTGAGGGTGTCGAGGAATGAAGATGGCGAGGAGGGCGGCGTGGTGCTGGTCTATCCGGAGTACTCGGGCAACCAGCTGTACCAGTCCCTCGGGAACCTGCAGGTGGACAGGCGGATTGGGGTGATTATTCCGGACTTTGAGACGGCCGATGCGGTGTATCTGACGGGAGAGACGGAGGTGCTGGTGGGCGACAAGGCGGGGGCCGTGATGCCGCATGCTAAGGTTGCTGTCAAGATTACCGTGGCGGAAGCGCGGTTTGTTAAGGGGGGACTGCCGTTTACAGGTGAGCCTGGCGAGATGAGCCCGTATAATCCGCCCGTGAGGAAGGTGGTCACCGAGGGGGAGATGGTCGGGATATCAGGGGCGAAGGGGGGCGGGATCACGGCGAAGCTGGTGAACAGGGAGGTCCTCACGCCCACCATTGCCCGGTACACCTTCTCGCTGGACGTAGACAACGCGAAGAAAGAAAAGCTGTGGAAGGCAGGCTTCGCGGCCACGCTGGACTTTAGCGGCGAGCTCGATCACGGCTGGAGCCATATGCGCGACGACGACCCGCAGAGTCTGAACGACGACTTTATCAGGACGTTTACCGTATCCAGCCCGCCACCGTCGGCGCCATCTGAGGACGAGATGATGACGATCAAGAACGGCACGGAGATGCAGATCACGGCACGTCTACACGGTCCCGTCACGAATTTTCTGTTCAGGTATCCGCTACAACATCGACATCAAGTCCCGCCGCTCGAGATCCCGGTCCTGACCTTCTGGGACGACCACTTCCGCATGCTCGACGAGGCGGCCGCCGGCGAGCGGAAGGACCTCGTTTATGTGGCCGGGGGCGTGGGCGTCACGCCGCTGCTCGCCCAGGCCGGCGGGGTCCTGGCCGCCGCGGCGCCGGCCGGCCGCAAGTTGACGGTGCTCTGGAGTTTGAGGGCGGAGGATGTGCCGCTGGCGGTTGACTCGTTTGCGCGGATCCCCGGGCTGGCGGCGGTTACGAGGCTGTTTGTGACGGGGATGGGGGGCGGCGAGCAGGAGGTAAGGGTGCTCGAAGATGTCGAGACGTTGGGGGCGGGCGTGGTGAGGGGGAGGATGACGAGGGACTCGGTGCTCGCGGCGGGTGGTGACGGGTCTACGTATTTTGTGTGTACGGGGCGAGGGATGGCGGATGAGGTTCTGAAGTGGCTTGAAGGGCAGAAGACTGTTGTTGGGAGTTTTGATTACTGAGACCAATGGGAGTCTGGGGGGGGGTGGAGTGGTATATGACCGGGGAGTTTGACAACTACCTTATTTAGTTCTGTCTGTGGTTCTTTTAACACGCTGTTGGTATAAGCTTTCTGGCCCTTACGCTTATGAGAAGAGGGCATCACGCCTGAAGAAGAAGAAAAGCTGCGTATTTGTACGAAAGGCTTATTTTTTGGCTTGTGTATTTGTACCCAAGGCTTTCGCATGTATATGACGCGCGATTAGATTTACCTATATTATAAACCGAAGAATGAAGGCTGCGGCATCTGTACTAACGTGTCTTGTCCTAATCATGAAAGCTCTTGCAATTCAGGTTCGTATGCCCGTGTATCAATCCCAGAAGTTTGAAAGCCCGTTGGTTGGTATGTCCCGGACTCTTCTCTATCTTCAAAACTCATGTTTCTCCCACAAAGTCAACTTTCGAACCGACCTTGTGTTTGATCTCTTTTCCTTCTCCGCTCAGTCCAGCTAGAACTTCGTGCTGACACTCTGGTTGCATCACGCCAGTAATCTGTCAAGGATCACAGTATGTTGGCATCAACGAGGACGTTCTCCGAGCTGCCGATTAACTCCGCGGGAACTGTTCCTCCAAGTCCCGAGTCCTGTACTCCGTATCACCCGCAGCCTTGACACCTCATTCCCGTCACACAACCCCAATCCTCGGGGTGAGTCAGATGGATGCCTTATCCAGGCTTTGTGCTGTGCTTGTCTCACAGACAACCGCGACAGCCGCTGGATTCCTATGGAGAACACAAAGACCTTGTCTGAGAAGAAAAAAGTGCATTTCTGCCTTCCTGTATGTCAGACGGATGTGTTTCTGAACCAATTCGACTCTCTTCTTACACCGACGTCGAGACACTTCTGGACAATGAGTGGCTGATGAAATGGAGGGTGGTGGAACGGAAAACGCCGTCAGAGTTGCCCTGCTGCAGTGATGAGCAAGGTGCATCCCGTCAGCCAAGCCGCCACGATGCGCTGCGCTGCGTCCTTCCACGGTCGCGACCTTTCTTTCTGTCTTTGCCTCTGCAAGGCGATCCGCATGACATTTTGTGCTTTATCCAATTAGACCAGCTAACAACGTGGAATTGTTTCTGTGTTTCGTCAAACTGCATGCGGGGGATGGAACACACAGGATGACAGCAGAGGCTGACGGCCAAGGAAACCCCCACTGTATACAGAAACACCCCGCCGCGCCCGGCTTTGCAGAGAAACATGATCAACAGATGGGCCAGCCCAACAAGTGACAGGTCGGGAAGAAGCCCGCACGCGCCGCGCGCCTGTTCTGGAACCACTAAAACTCTGACGATTCGGTTGCTCATCGGACGGAGGGGAGGGTTGCCTCATCACTGCCCGCCCTGCCACTGAAGAGGGATCGCTCGGCCGGGAGTGGCCGGCGGGGTCCGCCTAATAACTCTAACAGTCCAGCACTGCCTCGACCTGATTGCAGACAAAAGCCTCTTCTTTCCTCTCAATTCCCAGACACCCACCCACCCCTTCGCTTTTGATTGCTACTTACGAGTCTTTATTTCTTGCCATTTGAAATTGAGACATTATATCTGGTATATATCAGACGCCGGATCTACTTTCTTTTCTTCTTTCCCTCATCGCAACCCGGTAGCATCCATTTACAAACAGCAAACCCGACGAGCACCGAACCCGGAATTGCCGTTCATTCAATTGCGCCATCATAACCCCTCCACCCTCTAGGGAAACCCGAGCAAGAAGCTGCCCCGCACCCCCACCGTATCTGAACAACCGACCGACCGAACATCGCCCCGAGTTCTGAGTAACAAACCTCACCACCCAGAAGGCAATCGCACCGCAACACCGAACTCCAGCAAAGCACCGGAACCGCAATGACACAAGCCGTCGCCGCCGCACAAGCGCCGGCCCCCGATGCCGCACCAGCCGAGCACCAGCCGGCTTCGGCCGCCGGCGCCGAAACCCACACGCTCGTCCCCTACAGCTTCCCACACGACAAACTGCGCATGCGCCAGACGCAGGAGAACAAGACGCCCCTGGTGCTAGTAGCTTGCGGTTCATTCTCTCGTCGGTCTTTCCCTCCTCCTCCCCGGGTCCTATGACTAATAACCCCATCAGCAATCACATACCTGCACCTCCGCATGTTCGAAATGGCCTCCGACTTTGTCCGCTTCAACACCGACTTCGAAGTCTGCGCCGGCTATCTGAGCCCGGTGAGCGACGCCTACAAGAAGGCCGGCCTCGCGCCGGGCCACCACCGCGTCGAGATGTGCTCGCGCGCCGTCGCGCAGTCGTCGTGGCTGATGGTCGACCCGTTCGAGACGGTCGCCTGCGATCCGGCCACCGGCGAGCCACGCTACGTCCCGACGGCGCAGGTTCTGCGCCATTTCGACCACGAGATCAACACGGTGCTGGGCGGGATCGAGGGGGTCGATGGAGTGCGGAGAAAAGCGAGGATTGCGCTCCTCGCTGGCGCTGATTTGGTCATGTCGATGGGCGAGCCGGGGCTGTGGTCGCCGGCGGATCTCGATGTGATTCTGGGCGAGTATGGCGCGTTTATTGTCGAGCGGTCGGGGACGGATGTGGAAGAGGCGCTGGCGAGTCTGGGCAAGTACGAGGGGAACATCTGGGTTATCAGCCAGGTGATCCAGAACGATATCAGCTCGACCAAGGTGCGGTTGTTTTTGAAGAAGGATTTGAGTGTGCGGTTAGTATTTTTGTTTCCTTTGATCTGCGGATGCTAATCCAGGAAATAGATATCTCATCCCCGATCCCGTGGTCGAGTATATCGACGAGCATGGGCTGTTCCAGGAGAAGCAGGATGGTGGCGCTGGCAAGGAAAAGGCGTCTGAGGGGCCGTCGAGGTCTGCAACTCCCCAACAAGCGTCCAAGAGCTGAGACTATATCTGAGAGATATGTGTATATTTGGATTTGGGAGCGAGCAGTATGGCAATCAGGGCCAGAAAGACCCACCCGGTAGTTTTTACTACGTTTACGATAGCAGCGGGGCAGCGAGGGAGTTTTGCAAGAGAAGGTGGGAAGCAAGCAAGCCAATGAGCGAGTCTTTGGGGGAGTGTTGGTTTATGACGACCAGCAGCAGCAATTTCTGTTAGACGGGCTGGGATGTTTTGATTCAGTTCTGCAGCAAATCTGGCGTTTACGGATGGGTTCGGGGATGGGAGGCTTTGTGGATTTCTGAACTGGGAGGCATATTGTAGCCCTTTTTGTTCTCGTGGTTGCTTAATACCATTGTTATTTTTCAGCGTATCTATTGCTGATGTTTGATACCCGGGAGGGGATATGTTTTTGTCACTGGAGGTCAAATGACGGAAGGATATATCTATCTGTGTGTATTATGGATTCGTGCCCAACGGTGTCTTTTGGGGACGAATATTCTTGTTCGTCTTTTTTCGCAGTATAGAAATGACGATCAGGGGCGGAAGAGGCGGAAGAGGTTGCAAAAAAAGCTGATGTGCTGGTGCTGGTTGCTGGTGCTGGTGCTGGTGCCGGTGACGGTGCAGTAACTAGCTAGAACTACGTCATTGGCGTTGGGCGAGGTGCCTTGGTGAATAAGATCTCGGGTGTCGTGTCTGAGATGCAGTGATGCAGAGCTGCATAGCGGAAGTGCTGCACAGCGGAAGACCCTGCCTGCCGCAAGCTGGTTTGCTAGGTACCGCAGCGTGTGCAGCTTGTCTGCCGTGCCGTCAGGTTCTGTGGTTCTCAAATCAAAAAATCAAAATCAAAATTGAGGTGGGTTATTAGGTGCCTAGCTAGCGTCGTGCTGTGTCGAGAGACGGTACTTGCATGGTACAGTGAATGCTTCCTGGCGGCGTATTGTGCTGTATTTTATTTATTGTACATACCTTTGTACAGCATCAGATGCAATACAGATATAGATGTCTCGGTTGCTTCGGTGCGTTGGCCTGGTTTGTCTCTGTACCCCGTGTTGTCACTCCATGAATGCACGTTTCTCCTGTATGGAATGGCACGGCTCAGAAATGGACAGACAGCACATGATGGGTGGTTGATGACTCGGTTCCTGTTCTACGTATTCCGTAGTGATCACGCTACCTAATGGGTAACTACCTACCTAGATATTATTATTTGTCTTAAACCGTAAGAAGCCGAAGGCTTCCACCCCTTAGGGGGGGGGGGGGGGGGTAAGCGGTTCCTCTTCTAGGTGGTTGTACCTGGCACACGAGTGCCTACTATCTAATCCTCGGTACGCAGACGCACCTAGGTCTGGGTAACTAGGTATTGTAATCTACGAACTGGCGTTAGGTAAAGATATTCGTGATGATGTGAGAGAGAAAGACCTGAGAACGGCAACTCAAGCATGAAGCAGAATCAATCTAGGGGCTATTATTTACCGATCCCCCCCTGTTAAAAGGGGAGCACCCAGGTTGTAAGTTTCATCTATCTTCATCGCACCAGACCGAGCCAAACTCCTCAAAACCCCATCACATCTCACAAAATAGCAACATAACAAGTGTGTGAGAACGGCTTCACAGCCTGATCGATATCTACATAACCACCGCTATATACAATATACATATCATCTTCCCTCCCGATACCAAGTTTATCATTCATTCCTCATCGCTCCAAATAACCCACATGATCCCTCTAGCCAAGAGCTCATATCTTTCATGAGCATGATCTTCTCCCAAAGAAACCCGGAAATAAACAAACGCCGCCCAAACTCCAGTCCGCTCGCTTCCGCGTTGTGCCCTCGACATGATATATGCAATATGAACCAACCTCCCAAAATTGCCACCTCTTTTGCGTTCCGTTTCATTACAATCCTCTCTCGTCCGTCCATATTCCCTGTCCCTGTACATCATGATCCATGGGCCATCTTCCTCATGAAAGCTGCCGGAGCTGAACTCCTCGGGGTGCTGAGAGGAAGATCAGTGGACGGGCACTCGCCCACCCATTCCTTCTCGTCCATCTCACCTCGGGTAGTGAGTGAGTCGAGAGATTACCCGCCCACTGTCATCGGGCTTTCTCTGCCCACGCCGGCAAGCCCGTGAACAGCGACCAATCCATCCCCGGCCACGGGATCTAGACGCAAGGCAGCCCTCCCCTCCCCCTCGCATAAGAGCTCTCAAGCTAGGTAGTAAAGCTGTTGTCTCCGATAAATCCGATAGAAAAGACTAATCATCCGCCAAATCCTCGCTCGTACTGCTATCCGACGAGCTCGTCACCGTCCCGCGCATGTTGCGCCGTGCCACGTTGACCAGGTGGTAGATGCCGAACGCGATGGCAGCCAGCAGGATGAAGAGGATGATGATGATGACGGCGATGACGTCGTTTTCCTTCATCTTTGCGACAAATTCTCCGAGCTGCCTCGCAGGTGGGTGTGGTTGTGGGTTGGTCGGTAGGTGTTGGTGATGAGGCTGTCAGCGGAGCTCGGAGGAGCTACAGAGCGCAGCAGCGAGGTGAGTAGGACACTGTCGCCGCTGGGCTCAGGTCTTGCGTGCTATCTCGGACGGGGTGATCCAAATTGTAGCGGGTTGAGACAGCACGTAGTTCGGATGAGAATCCCAAGCGGATGGATGGTCGTGCTCAGTCTGGAATGTATGTTGGTAGAATGTTGCGATTGCAGGTTGTCAGGAATGTGAGCTACGATGCTAAGCTGCGGGGTCGTGAAGCTCGAGAGCTCTGATTTGAGAGTTGCGATGGATGCAAAGGGACGACGCAGTAGCTTCCAGATTAGCCAGACGAAATGTAAAAGCTCGCGCGATCTGTTGATAAAAAAGCTCACAAATTGACTTTGACAGAATGCAGGCAGAGTGAAAGCTTGGGACGGTGCTGGCCGGCGCAACAGCTGACGGCCGCAAGAAATAGGGACGGTTGCCCCGCCACCGGGATTCCCAAGTCAATAAAAAAAGAGGTTGGCAGTGTCGCGCCAGGGTTTGCTAGCGTGAGCTGGCCCCTTGGCGCCCGCCAACCCCCGCTGTTTGGTCAGGAACACGGTGCGCACAGACCATGACAGCCGACCAACCACCCGGGATTCACTTCGTCATCAGACACATGCAATTCCAAGCTGTGACTCTCTACACTATTTCCAGTTGGCCGTTAAAACCCATAATAAACCCGTTTCGACTCCAGAGATCCGCTGCGTCCATTGCCCGTTGGCTAGCCATATCCCGAACCGCTTCTCGTAGAAGAGACTTACACTAGAACAATACATCAACTATCAACTTCACCCCAACAAATGAGCAAAGCCACCCCTGACCCTTCACGCCGATAAATCAGACAGATTCACTACAGACCCCTATGGTCGGACTCAAGGGACCGAATGACCGGACGCCCACTCATCATGGCTTGATATCCTCTTCGTCTTCTTCCGGATCTCGTTTGATAATCCGCACGTGTCGTTCGTAGAATTGCAGCATCTAAACCCCGTAAGCCAAACCCCATCTCCAACAAGCCAATTGACCTACCTTTTGCGGGCAGCGTTGGTAGATAATGCTTGTCTCGTGCTGCGTCTTGTGGCCATTCTTCCAGGTCAAGTAGACCATGAGCTTTCCGCTCTCCTCATCTTCGCACGCGTCAAGCTGCGCAATGTGGTCCTCCCAGCTGCCGGCTGGTGGCTTCCACGTCGCATTCCGTACCGCTAGAGGGATCTCCATCTCGCTTGGGTGGTCTCTATTCGACCGCTTCGTTCGCTTCCCGCTCGCCTGTGGTGTGCTGGATGACGGGCGACCACGCTTCTTACCCCTCATCGCTGAGGCAGTCTCTTCGAACAGCTTCTCGCGGCCGCCAATGCTCTCGAGATATTCTTCGAGCACCTGTGACGCATTCTCTCTAAGATCCGTCAGCAAATACACTCAAGCCAGAATTTGGGCCTGGCATACTTGAGGTTGTCTTCCGGCTCCCATGTCCTGTCCGACTTCTTCTCGTAGCCTTCCCACTTGACTTCGAATAGTGGCTCGCCCTGTGCGGGGGTCAGTTTTAAAGGGCATTCGCGAGGTGTCGGACGAGATCACATACATCCGACCCAATCATGTGGGACATGATCCTCTCGACAACGTATCTGCCGAAGTGTTAAAGGCGCAAATTACCAGAATACCGCAGGTCCTTACTCTTCCGGCTCTTCTGCCTCGCCCTCTTCGTCTTCATCTTCGAATCCATTCAGTCCATCGTCATCGAGCTCGGCCGGTTCGTCTTCGACGTCGTCATCCTTGTAGGCCGGCTGCTGCTTCTTCTTCTCGCGGCCGCTCTTCTTGGTTGCGGACGGGTTCGCATCCAGCTCGACACCCGAGGTTTCGCCGTCACTAATGGCTGCTCCACTGCTGTTAGCTCGGAGATCGCATGGCCGGAAAGCAGAATCGGGGGTGATATATCGAGGTGGCGGCAATCAGAGGGGAGTGCGGTGGTTGCGATCGCATCCGGACTTCGTTTGCGATTGCATCGACTTACCAGGAGGCATTGAGAAGAATGTGAGGTGTGCAGAAATGACCAAAAAGAAAATGCAAATGCAAAGTGCCGCTTCGGGGGCCGCCCGGCTGCTGTGTTGAATTCGTATTGATTTGCGAGTTTAGGAGCGGATGTTGGTAATCGATAGTTACCGCGATTCAAGTCGTGAGGGCGTCGCGAAACGCCAGAGCAAAGAAGACGCGAAAACCAAGTGGCACGTGCAGTGGCTAGTGCTTCAGCCCTTGACTCTCAAGCCACCTTGCCCCACGGCCCCACCACCCCACGACGGCCGACGTACCCAGGTGTTCTCCCCTTTTCCTGGGCACGTGCTGGGCCATCATCCTCCTCGAAACTTTGTTGTATGTCAGCACTTTTTCATTGCGCTTGCAGAATTCCGGCTGCGGGATCAAACACGGTACAAGCACCGAATGCCTCCAAATCTTGCCACATTTGTTCTGTTCCTTTCGTCCCATCGCCAACCTCGTTCTCTCGTTTGCTCTAGACCCGCTTCAAAGGTCGCCGATGAAGGTGGGACGACCTCCGAGACAGACAACCCGCCGTCTCATCTCTGTTGAGATCGAAATCTGCCTGATGGGGACCGCAGGAGCGCCCTTTGACTTTTAGTGTATCTTCAATATGCATGGCTGAGGTTCAGCTGACTGCCCAGACAACACAAGCGGAAGAACCCGAACCATCAAGAAAGCTTCGCGGCGGAGACAGGTTACTCTGCTGTCCGCAACAGTTGTGGGGTCTACCACTTTGCGGAGTCACAGTATAAGCTTAACTCGGCCGACAGCATGCTCTGTTCTCCCTTGCAACTGGACCATCACCTGGGCTGCTGAATGAAGAGTCTTGGCAAAGAAGGCCGACGAAGGGCGGGCGCCGAATCAGTCACCCGGTCGAACATGACCATAATCGCTAAATATATCCTACTGCGCTGAGTGTCATCTGAGAAGTTGGCGTTCCTCGCGGCTTCGTTGCAAGAAGCTCAGACTGAGGGAATTACTTGACCAAGAAACCAAGAACTTTGGGGAGGCCCGAGTCTCTTATCGATCGATGGCCAGATGGTGATCTGTTCTCGTGTTGTCACTGTTGACATGCGACGGGATAGATGGGGCTCTGCTTCGGGCGCGGCATCCTGAACGAATGGGACTCGAACATCATCTCCTCATAATGTTGATGCGCATGCGGACAGGTTGCGGCCGTCTGGCCGGCGGCCTTTCGGTGAGGCACGACGCGTCGGACGCGCAGCGCACTGGTGAGCAAATTTGCTTGGATGCAGCTTTGTTCCAGCCGCACCTTCCTGAGGAGGCTGCAGCTGGACAATCTCTCAATCTCTCGTGATGGCAGCTTCCCCAAGTCGGAGTCCACTGTCCTGGCGGGCGTGCCAGCTTTCAATAGCGTCGACTGCCAGCTGTTCACGTTCAGGCAGGGATTTTTATATTTCGATGCATCTGGAAAGGGGCGGCTGTGGTGGGTTGTGCCATCCCGGCGCCCAGTCGAACTGTTGTTACTTTTTCGGCACCGTTAAATCTACCCCTGCTTTGCCGAGTGTGGTGGGGTCGATGTTCCGAACGACTTCCTGTCGCCGACTTCTCGACGCAGATCTCGAGGGAGATTTGAGCAAATCGGGCCATCTATCTCGGCCTCTTGTCATTGCAACTATCCGCACTCTGGATGCTCTTTTTTGACCGACGGATCGATGCCGCTTGCTGCTCCACCACGCTGAATCCACTGCCGTCTGGGCCAGCCCCTGGCCCCGCCAAGAAGGCGTCACGGTTCCGGCCGGCGATCAGCGCTAACCGAATGACGGAAGGAACAGAGACTGCTGCCGGGACCAGCCCTTTCCCTTCCTGGATCTTGGGACGGATGGCGTCAAACGGGAGCCAGACGCAGCCAGTGAGGCCTTCGCAGGACGTCGAGTTTGGTCTGAAGAGCCCCAACATGCTGCAGTGCTTCCAATCCGACTCGGGCGTTGCATCGAGCAGCAAATGCTTAATCTTAATCCATCCGGATTCCGGCCTGCTGCAGCCTCCAACCGCGCGCTGCACACTGTTTGGCGTGTACTGTGCCCAGCACGTCTGAGTCCGACCCTGCTGCCCAAAGATACCTGAACGGTGAAAACACCCTGACACCCCAGTGCGCCGCAAACTCGACCTGCCGCCGACAGGTCATCCTCGACACGAGGGAGCCACTCGCAGATACGACGGGCGTGCACGCGTCCCTGCGCGGTCCCGTCGTTTGATACCTGTCACTTTTGCTCGACTGCCTCGGTTCTCGACTCTCGAAGCGCAACAGTTGGGGGCCACAACGGTAGGTCCATGGGTCCCCTGTTGGTGACCTGCCCTACCGGGAACCATTGTGAGGCTAAGAGAAAGGGGGGTGGAAAAAGAAACGGCCAGGGTGAGGGCCGAGATACCTTCAGCAAGCCCTTTAAAGTCGTCCGACCCCCCAATCCGGTTGTTAATTCCCCGATGGTTTCTCTTTTCGACCCTCCACATATGGTTCCGGTACTGCTTAATGCTCCCAGAGAGGAGCCGTCCATGCACCGTCGGTCGATTCTGGACTCGTCGCCTCTCGGACCCGATCAGTTTGCGCTGTGGTAACTTCGCCGGCAACAGCAATGGCTGAGACCCCAGGTCAACCGTCCCGGTTGGACAACACTCCCAAGGCGGCAAAGGATAGGAGCTGTCCGTTCTGTCAACAAGCTTTTACCTCCTCGTCCCTAGGCCGGCATCTGGACCTCTACATTAAGGACAAGAACCCCAAACCGCCGGATGGAATCCACAACGTCGACGAGATCCGAAAGATCAGGGGCAGTGTTACCAGGAGGCAGGCACGAGGGACGCCACGGCGAGCGAGGCTAGCATCTGCGGCAACTCCAGCGGGGGCATCCCAAGGCAGTCGGGCTTCCGAGGATGGCGAGTCGTTGGCGGTCAGGTCCCCGACATCCCAGCGGACCCCGGCGCCGCCAACGGGCCAAACGGACTGGGAGGGATGGGGCTCCTCCAATGACTTCTTGCGCGAGCTCAATACACAGCTGAGCGGTGGAAAAGCTGGAACGACGGATGGGGGAGAAGGCGCAGGCCAGGGGACGGGCAACAACCTCCGACCGTTACGACCTGCTGGAGGGGATTCTGCGGCGGAAGGATTGAGGACGGGCGCGGAAGGTCCATCTGGAGGGAATTCGGGCCAGGCGCATCAGCGGCCCGCGAGCAGGCAGGTGATGAAGAAGCACCAGCTTGACGTGAGGCAGCGCATTCAAGACGCTTTGGACACGGCCAAAGCTTCCGAGCTTGCGTTACGTGAGCTGATCGGTTCATGGAGGGCTGCTAAGTCTGTCATCTTCACCGGCTGTGTCGTGTCGACTTCCACTAACCTCCCGTGTAGGCAGCATATCGACATGGATTCGACCCCTTTTAGTTTCGACCCATTGTCTCTAGACTTCCCCGCCCTCACGCTTCAATGTCTCGAACCTCCGCCGACCTTGTTTTCCTCCACTCAACACTCAACATCGACCTCGTGGTCTGTCTCCTCACCTGGTACCAAACAGCTAGCCGCGCTCCGCGAATTTTTCCAGCGCGAGCTCGGAAAATGGAAGGTTGCCTGTGCTGCCGCAACGACAGCCGTGACAGAGGAGCTGACGTATCCGCCACCAGCCGCTGCCTTTAGAATGGACGCCAGAGAGGCTGTGCAGAAGGCGGAGGAAGCGGCAACGAAACTGGAGAAGCAAGTGTATGAGCATATCCAAAACACTTTCGACGTCTGGATCAACCTCCCGGAAGAACAACGCGCGAGCCTGTGGGTGTTGGAGCTGGCACGGGGCGTCGGCCGGAAACAGAAGGATATTGACAAGCTAATCGAAGCGAACCAGGTCGTGAAGCAGGAGAACGCGAATCTGAAGAAACAAGTCGAACAATTAAGCCGCATGCAGCAGCCACGAGAATTCAAGATCACGCCTCCCTCGACAATATTTCTCGAACCGAGACTAGTCAGTCATCTCCAGGAGGAGGTCGTGGTGCATGGCAAGAAGGTAGTGGGACTCAACATCGCCGATAGACACTCGGATCTGAACACCATCGTATCGGCCGCCATCGACCGATGGAAGAGTGTTGTCGTGTCAGTTCGCACCTCGAGTGCAGGTCTTCAAGCACAGCGTCCTCTGAACCAACCCAACCCCGGGGGGTCCTCAGGCGTGGGCGACACCTTGGCGAATCGAACTCGTCAACCAGAAGCCCAAGCATCGCCGTCGTACTCGCAACATACGGGGACCCTTCAGAGTCCACCCCTGTCGCAACCAGCGTCGGCAACCATCGCAGGCGCTCTGGCACGCGGTGCATCGAACCCATTCTCCACTTCTGAGAATGCTTCACCAGAAGCATCCCGCCGGGCGGTCAGCGCAGCCGCATCGACTAGCGTCGAGGCAGACGAGGAGGAAGAGGCGGAAGACACTGGAGAGGAAGGAGATGACGATGCAGACGCTGATGCCGACGCTGATGCTGATGCCGATGCCGACGGTGACGCCGAGATGGACGACGACCATAGCTACGGGGAAGCAAGTTTGGCCCAGCCGGGATCATCGATACCGCGTCCTGCACCGGTATTGCACCAGCACCATCACAACACACGGCAGTTTGCTGCTCTTCCCGTACAACAAGCGGCTCGACTCGAAGTTCCGCGTACCCGTGGTAGGACACCTTTGTATCCCGGGATAGGGGCTGTCCGAAGTGCCACCCATAGCGGAGTAAAGTCTACTCACGGAGCGTTGAGCTTGGGGGCATCCCTTGCCAACACGGTCATGGTTCAGCAGCGTGGCGGTGGTGGACAGGGCCACCAGCTCTCTCAGGCACTGGGTGGTTCCGGAGTCCAGATGGCCACCGACTTGAGTATGGGGGGGAGCGAGATGGATGGGATGGAGAGCGAGCCCATGTATATAGATTAATGATTAATGTTAATGACTGGCCCGCTGTCTGATCGGACGTGGGTTACATCGAGTAGTAATGATATAAATGTTGACTGTATCCCAAGAGTGACGAGGAAGTTAGAACCCTTTTTGTTATGATGAGTTCTGATCAGTCCCAGAGAGCAGGCCATGTGGGTTGTTATTATCACCATTGACGCTTTATGCCGAGTAAACTAAGCCGCGGAAACTGTGTGACGGCTTCAAGAAGCTATCCCTAATGTTTCTACCTATATAGCGTGTATCTGCGCGTTAAAGTTGGTGCTAAAGACGGCATCTGATAGGGGTGCACCCCCCTTCGCTACGGGTGCACACCTCTAACAACGTTTTTCCCAACTACCTTCCAATCTACTGTTGACATCATTTTAAAAAAGCCGTATATACATTTTTCAAGGGCCTATTTACTATATATAAGGGGTTTTAAACGTATAAAGGTAAAGAAAAGTAAAGATTTAAGGCAGTTACGTTTATTCGCCACACCCCTAGATACACGTTAGGTTGAGACCCTTTATATCTTATATCCGGTAAATAAAGATTTAAGAACGTAATTAATAGATTGTAAAGCCCTTATTAATAACCCTTTTGGCATCGCTGATACGCTAAATCGCTTGTGTTTGAAGATATAGGCGAAAAAAATCATCTTTAAGGGGATGCACCCGTAGCAAAAGGGGGGTGCACCCCTATCAGACGCCCTAAAGACTGGGTGCGTTGAGATAGATAGAAGCTGCCTGGTTGCCTGGTCATCTGATTTGAGCCCCTATTTGAAACGCATTGGCTGTCGGGAGATGCTTGGGTTATGGTCGGGACATGGTATCAGACAGGGTCGGAGTTTTGGGATCAAGAGCGGCCACACATGCGGTTGCACGATGATGGACGGAGAACGGATACGGTGGTTGTTTTCAGTTTTAGAGTCGTTGCACATATCGAGGCCCCACATTAATTCAAGATAGAGTACGGATAGATTCACCAGCCACAGGCCGTCCCTGCTTGACTCACCTCCCAGCAGTGAGTCAACCCCTCATTCAACCCGCCAAAAAATTTACCCCGCTGTGGGCTGTCAATTGGGTTTCACTTGAATTCTTCACCACAAATTCTCGATCCGCACAACGGCAGCGATTCTTTCGTTCGAAGCCGTCAATCTTTTCGATTCGGACAGGAGCCCCAGCGAACGTCGCCATGGCCGATTCCACCACGTCTGCGCCCCCCACCGAGGAGGTTGCCAACCTCCACCTCGACGAAGTCACGGGCGAGCGCGTGTCCAAGTCAGAGCTCAAGAAGCGCCAGAAGCAGCGCCAGAAGGAGGCCGAAAAGGCTGCCAAGGCCGCCGCCGCACCGCCCAAGGCCGCGTCGAGCAAGCCCAAGAATCCCGCCGGCGAGGAGGAGAACCTGAACCCGAACCAGTACTTCGAGATCCGCACGCGCCATGTCAATGAGCGTAAGGCACCCTGGCCTCTCGCCCCTGTCGTATACCGGACGTCACTAACATGTCGAGCATAAAGTGCTCAAGGACCCGGCGACCAACCCTTACCCGCACAAGTTCCAGGTCACATATGACGATTCCAACTTCCACAAGGAGTTCGAGCATCTCAAGCCCGGCGAGACGGTCGAGGACAAGGAGATTAGCATCGCTGGCCGTATATACAACATCCGCGCCAGCGGCGCCAAGCTCATTTTCTACGGTGCGTAACATGCGCTGGGATATGAAAAAAGTAGGGAGAGAGCAAGTCTGATGTTCTCATTGCAGATGTTCGCACCGCTGCCGATACCGTGAGCATTGGAACCCAACTGCAGGTCGTCTGCCAGGCCCAACATGCCAAGAAGGATGGCGTCCCGTTCGAGAAGCAGCACGAAAACCTTCGCCGCGGCGATGTCATCGGAATCAAGGGGTTCCCTGGGCGGACGAACCCCAAGAAGTCGGAGACTGGCGAGCTGTCCCTCTTTGCGACTGAGATTATTCTTCTGAGCCCCTGCTTGCATATGCTTCCCGGCGTCCGTTTCCCGTTCTCGGACGGAGAGCAGCGGTATGTTTAGGACCCCACTCCGGTCCTACTACTTGCTAATCGTAAGGCAGAGCCCGCATGCGGTACCTCGACATGCTCTGGAACGACAGGTCCCGCGAGGTCCTCTGGCAGAGGAGCAGAATGGTTCGCTACATCAGGGATTGTATGATCTGAGCCACCCAGCGACGCGAGAGACCTAACAGTGATACAGTTTTCCATGAGCGCCGCTTCATCGAGGTTGAGACACCCATGATGCATGCCATCGCTGGCGGTGCGACAGCTGTAAGTCGATTCAGGGGCTAGGGTTAGGGTTGGTGTGCAAACATGCTGACTGTAACAGCTCCCCTTCATCACCCACCACAACGATTTGGACCTTGACATGTTCATGAGAGTCGCGCCCGAGCTTTGTAAGTGCATCGGTTTTAATTTGCAGCCGGATAACTGACACTTTGGCTTCTAGTCCTCAAGAAGATGATCGTTGGCCAGTTTGGCAAGGTGTAAGTGAATCTATGCTCAGGGAAGAACAGCTGTGCTAATTGCGCGGCTCAGCTTCGAACTTGGCAAGAACTTCCGAAATGAGGGCATCGATCTTACTCATGTGAGTTATTGGCCAATATGATCTACGCAGGCCGAGCTGATTGACATTTTAGAACCCCGAATTTACGTCTTGTGGTATGATATGAGTTGCTCACATTGGAAGATGGGGATACTGACATGGACCACAGAATTCTACTGGGCTTATGCCGATGTCGTATGTAAATCCTCGCTCTTGTGACATCATATGAGCTGACCTTGAATAGTATGATGTGATGAACCTGACGGAAGAGCTGGTTTCTTCCCTTGTCAAGGAACTCACGGGTTCTTACAAGACCAAGTTTACTACCCAGCACGGTGAGGTTTACGACGTAAACTGGGAAGCCCCGTGGCGGAGAGTTGAGATGATGTACGTGTCTCGTCAGCAGGGTTGAGCGCTGCTAATATCATTCAAGTCCCGAGCTGGAGAAGGCGACAGGAGAGAAGTTCCCGCCCTATGAGGAGCTCCACACCGATGAGACCAATGCCTTCCTTCAGAGAATTTGCAAGAAGATGAACGTCGAATGCCCGCCACCGCTGACCAACGCTCGGATGATTGACAAGCTTACGGGCGAGTTCATCGAGAATACTTGTGTCAACCCGACCTTCATCAGTTGGTCCCCTCCGCATCTCCCCTGGTTCAGTCCTGACAATGGCTTTTAGTGGAGCATCCGCAGATGATGAGCCCGCTCGCCAAGTACCACCGCTCGAAGAAGGGTATGTAGCCCGAGAACCCCTCATTCGTGTCTGATACTAATATGCAACGTATAGGTCTCTGTGAACGGTTTGAGGCATTCGTCTGCAAGAAGGTAGGACTTTGCAGGGTGTACGTAACCAAATGTGGCGCTGACATTGTCTAGGAAATTGCAAACGCCTACACCGAGTTGAACAACCCCTTCGACCAGAGACTGCGATTCGAGGAGCAAGCGAGACAGAAGGACGCTGGAGACGATGAGGCGTAGGTGACCTCCCAGACCTTACTATGGTTGGATACTGACCGAATTACAGGCAACTTGTGGATGAGAGTTTCCTGAATGCTCTCGAATATGGCTGTGAGTTGGATGCCCGGACGTTCGGAAGTAAGCGCTAACTGAAATGCAGTGCCGCCCACTGGTGGCTGGGGTCTCGGTATCGACCGCCTGGCTATGGTAAGGTGTTCGGTATCGGCAATATTGTGGCCCTGCTGACGGAATGCTTAGTTCATTACCAACAACTACTCGATCAGAGAAGTCTTGGCATTCCCCTTCCTCCGGGAGGAGAAGCAGAACCCGAAGGAGAAGTTTGCGGCTGAGGTTGTCGATGTGCAACCGCTGCCTGAGGAGGGTATCCGTAAGTAGAAGAGTCCCCTGAATACTCGATCGATACTGAACTCATTGGCTGCAGCACATAAATAAATACGGAGACGGACCAGTGATTAGATGAGCGTGGGTTCGAGCTGATATCGCATGAATATTTTTCTTGTGCAGGCTTGGTGTGGAGATTGGAAGTGGCAGTGCAAGTGGTGGATGTACAGTGTTACGTGTGCCCAGGTAGACGGAGTGAATGCCACGGCGGTTGCGGAGCCGAATTTGATCCGGCGATCTCGGTCGTGCTTGGCGGCCCGATGGATCGCGGTGCCGGACCCCGCAGCGCTCGTCGGAGCCGGAAATCATGTCATCAGGTCGAAACGTTTATTTGATGACTGATGAAGCCTAACAAGGTGCGGTATTGGAAGGCGTGAATTTTGACGAGGTCTCGGCAAGAAGCGACAGCCAAGGAGCGGTCTTAGAACACGCGTATCCCGTAACCGTATCTGCACAAGTCCAAGCAGGCGTCGCGATGCGCGATGCGGGATTCCGGGAAGCCGACAGCACGTGGGTGCGGGATGGGGGGCCCGGTCGTGGAAGAGACGAGCCGTGGGCCGGTGGGGTTCTGGCCAACCAAGCGCCAAGGCATATCGGAGCGCTTCAAAGTTCCCAGTTCGGTAGCCCAGCCAAGCGAGCAGCGTTGCAGGCAAAGGCGCCCCTGCTTCTCTCTGCCTCGTCACCCCTGCGGCTTTGCAAAGAACTTCTTCAGCCCGCCGGGAATTAATTATCTCGTATCCCGCTCGCGGCGTCCCAGGGCCTACGCAAACTGTCTTTCTCAAAATGCTTTACAAAGTTGGGGCATTTTCTGGCTATTCTCTGCTTGTCTAGAGAGCCAACGCCCGATACTGCAGCAAACGGCGGCCAATTAATTACCTCGAGCAGTTCCGGGAAACTGGTTCAATTCAATTGACCCGCTCCCGCCCGCACCTGCTTCCCGCAGCTGTCAGGGCAGCAGAGAAAGGTCAGACAAGACTTTTGCGACGAATAGTTGGGACGAGCGGCGACCAACAGCCAAAGCGACATGAGGACGCGGCCATGGACGTGATACGGCAGACATGGACCCTCGTGGCCAAGAACTTTTTGATCATCCTCGGGCGACATAGCTTTGCGACGGTGGTACGGGCGTTTGTGCTGCCAATTGTCATCACGGCCTTCCTCGCCTTTGCGCGCAACCTGTTCGTGCCGGCCGCCATCTTCGGCATAGGCGATGTGTCGCCGGTGCGGTCGCTCGGGAATGCGCTGGCGGCGACGGCCAACACGGGGCGCAACACCGTGGCTTTTGTCAACAGCGGCTTCACGGGCGGCGACATCGAGCGGGTCATTGGCGATCTCTCGCAGGTGGTGACGGCGGCTGGACACAATGCCACCGTCCTGACGTCGGAGCTCGACCTGACCAAGACGTGCCGCGCATCGCTGCGGGGCGTCACGCCGTGCTATGGCGCCGTTGTCTTCCGGGGATCGCCGTCCGAGGGCAAGGGGGGGCTGTGGAATTATACCATTCGCTCCGACGGCGCGCTGGGAACGGGAAAGATCAACACCAACCGCGACGACAACGATGGCCAGCTATACATGTTGCCGCTCCAGCGCGCTGTTGATGCGGCCATCACGGCTTCGAACAATGGCTCCAACAATCGGAACCCGCTCCCGAGCGAAATCGACCAGTACACCTTCACCTCGCTCACGCAGGAGGAGCGCGCGGTCCGCGTCCGCGTCATATACACCAGCACCATCATCAACTTCTTGGGCGTCACCTTCATCATTGGCAGCATCGGCGTCATCTATCACTTGGCGGGCTTTATGGCGACCGAGCGAGAGACGGGCATGTCGACTTTGTTGGAAGCTATGATGGTCACGAAACAGCCCTGGCAGGCCCAGTTCGCCCGTCTTCTGTCGTACCACACATCGTTTTCCCTCTTGTATCTTCCGGGATGGGTTGTTGGGTCTTTAATTCTCTGGAAGGCCGTTTTTGCTGCCTCGAGCGGCCTCGTTGTGCTGTTCTACCACATCCTGGCCGGTCTGTCGCTGACCTCGCTGGCCATTCTGGGCGGCGCCTTCTTCAAGAAGTCGCAGCTTAGCGGTGTATCAGTCACGATCATCAGTGTGCTCTTGGCTATCGCTGCGCAAATTGTGACGGCCCCCAAGACGACGACGGTAGTGGTGCTCAGCCTGTTGTTTGCGCCGGCCAACTACACGTACTTTATTACCTATCTTGCGCGGTTCGAGAAGCAACAGATTGCAACGAATCTACTCCAGGTCGCCCCAGACAGCCCTTGGAATGTCTCGGGAATTGTCCTCATGATTTTCTTGGTCGTCCAGATCTTTGCCTACCCCTTACTTGCCGCCTTCCTCGAGCGATACCTGCACGGAACCACCACCTCGACCCGCAACATTATCACCGGCGACAACCGCGGCGAACTTGGCTCCGAAGCCGCTGTCCAGCTTGAGGAATTCACCAAGACCTATGCACCAGGCCCTCTCCGCCGGCTGTTTGGCTTCATCAAGCCGCCGAGGCCGCCTGTCCATGCTGTTAGCAAGCTCACTCTGACTGCGACCCGGGGTCAGATCCTCGCGCTGCTGGGTGCCAATGGCAGCGGAAAGAGTACCACCCTCGACTCGATCGCCGGCATCAACAAGCTCACGAGCGGCAAGATCACGATCGACGGTACCGGCGGACTGGGCATCGCGCCTCAGAAGAACGTGCTCTGGGACGAGCTGACCGTTGAAGAGCATATTCGCATTTTCAACCGCCTCAAGTCGCCGCATAATCACGCAGCCAAGGAGGAGATTCGGGCGCTCGCTATCTCGGTCGACCTCGAGCAAAAAATCAAGGCGCAGTCCCGGACGCTGTCGGGCGGTCAGAAGCGCAAGCTACAGCTCGGCATGATGTTGACGGGCGGCAGCGCCGTGTGTTGCGTCGACGAGGTGTCCAGCGGACTGGACCCCCTGAGTCGGAGAAAGATCTGGGACATTTTGCTGGCCGAGCGCGGACGGCGGACGATTATCATGACGACCCATTTCCTCGATGAGGCTGATTTGCTAGCTGACCACATTGCCATCATGTCCAAGGGCACGCTCCGTGCTGAAGGGACGTCGGTTGAGCTTAAGGACCGCCTGGGTGGTGGGTACCGCATCCATGTCCACAATGTCAAGCACATTGCGCATCTTCCGGATATCGACGGGGTCAAGAAGAAGGTCACGCACGAGGAAGCGGCTTATATTGCTGGTACCTCTGGTCTGGCGGCGCAGGTCATCCGAGAACTTGAGACTGCCGGTATTACCGACTACCGCTTCTCCGGACCGACCATTGAGGATGTATTCTTGCAGCTGGCCGAGGAGGTTCGGGCCGAGGATGGGACAGCAATTGCCGGGACCAAGTCTGGCCATCTTTCGCCGGACGGCAGCGACAACGAGAAGGCTGCCGGGCTGCAGCTGATGTCGGGACAACGGATCGGCTACCTCCAGCAGACGTGGGTTCTCTTCCTCAAGCGCTGCGTCATCCTCAAGCACAACTGGTTCCCATATCTGGCCGCCTTTATCATTCCCATCATTGCCGGTGGTTTGGTAACGCTGTTCGTGAACAACCAGGCGCCTGTCGGGTGCGATCCGACGCAAACGGCATCCCGTAATGTGGCTACCAACCTCTTCTCGGGCGACTTCAACCTTTTCCTGGTTGCTGGCCCCTCGAGCAAGTTCTCCGAGTCGAATCTGCTCCGGCTGTTCGCCCCCATCTACCTGGGCTCGGGCAACAGCCTCGCCAAAAGGCAAACGCCCAACCCGGCGGACCTGTTCAAGAACATCACCCTGGTTGATTCGTTTGGCGACTTCAAAACCCAGGTCGAGCTGCTCCGCAAGAACGTGACGCCTGCGGCCATCTGGCTCGGCGACGAGAGCAGCCGTCCGACGCTGGCGTTCAAGGGTGCCATCGGCGAGATGTTCACCGCCTGGTTCGGCCAGTGGGTTACGGACATGATGCTGACCAACACGTCGATCGCGTCGACCTTTGTCAACTTCGACACGCCCTTCACGCCCGACGCCGGCCAGTCGCTGCAGCTGCTCGTGTACATCACCCTCGCGCTGTGTGCCTACCCTGGATTCTTTGCTCTGTACCCGAACTTGGAGAGGCGGCGCAACGTGCGCGGCCTGCAATACTCGAACGGCGTTACTCCATTGCCACTGTGGCTTGCCCATACGGCGTTTGACTTTTCGATCGTGCTGGTGTCGAGCGCCATCGTCGTTGCGATGTGGGCCGGCCTGGCCAACCTGTGGTATCACGTCGGCTACCTCTTCCTCATTTTTATTCTTTACGGACTCGCGTCGATCCTGCTGGCCTACAATGTGTCTATCGTCAGCAAGAACCAGCTGTCGGCCTACGCGTTTACTGTAACCGGCCAGCTGCTGCTGTTTCTTGTCTATCTCATTGCCTACATGTCCATCATCTCATACTCGCCCATCACCAAGATCGACAGCAACCTGCTGATAGTCCACTACGTCGTGTCAGCCTTTGCCCCGATCTGCTCCGTCACCCGCGCCTTGTTCCTGGCGATGAACCTGTTCTCTACCTCATGCGTGGGCGAGTCGCTTGCACCGAACCCAGGCGGGATCCAGCAATACGGTGGTCCGATCTTGTACCTCTTCCTCCAAATCTTCTTCCTCTTCGGCCTCCTCCTGTGGCTAGACAGCGGCAACGCCGGCTCGGGCATCAAGCGTCTGCTCAGCAAGCGGTTCGCCAAACCCGCGCCACGCCAAGAAGAGGAACTCGCCGCCATCTCCGACGAGGAAGTAGCCCACGAGCTGGTGCGTGTCAAGTCAACAGCTACGGCCGGCGTCGCGTCCAAGGACGGCAGCACCGGTCCCGCCTCGACCGACGGTCTGCGCGTGGTTAATCTCACCAAGTCGTTTGGGTCCAACACGGCCGTCGACAACGTCACCTTTGGCATCCCGCACGGCGAGGTATTCGCGCTGCTCGGCCCCAACGGCGCGGGTAAATCCACGACGATCAGCGTCATCCGAGGCGACATCAAGCCGGACGCCCGGGGCGGAGGTGACGTGTTCGTTGAGGATGCGTCCGTCACGCGCCGGCTGGCCGCGGCGCGTGCGAACCTAGGCGTGTGTCCGCAGTTTGACGCGGTCGACCAGATGACGGTGTCGGAACATCTGCGCTTCTACGCGCGCGTGCGCGGCATCCCGGATGTCGAGACGCAGGTGTCGGCGGTCATCCGCGCCGTTGGACTCACGGCGTTCCGCGACCGGCAGGCACACGCGCTCAGCGGCGGGAACAAGCGCAAGCTGTCCTTGGGGATTGCACTCATGGGGAACCCGACTGTTGTGCTGCTGGACGAGCCGAGTTCCGGGCTCGATGCGGCGGCGAAGAGAGTCATGTGGCGCACGCTGAGCGAGACAGTTCCCGGGCGGAGTATCCTGTTGACGACGCATAGCATGGAGGAGGCGGATGCGCTTGCTGGGCGTGCGGGCATTCTGGCCAAGAGGATGTTGGCGATGGGGAGTATTGATAATTTGAGGAGACGGTTTGGGGATCGGCTGCATGTGCATCTTGTCTGCAGGGGCGCGCCGAGGACGAGGGAGGAGGATGTGGAGAGGGTACGGGAGTGGGTAAGGAAGATGTGGCCTAGGGCAGAGGTTGAGGAGAAGACGTATCATGGCCAGATGAAGTTTACTGTGCCGGTGGCGGATCTGGCGGCGGAGGCTAGGGGAGAGAAAGTTAGAGAGGAAGATGAGATTGCGAGGGTTGGGGCGAGGAAGGGTGGTCAGGGTCAGGGTGGCCAGGGACACGAGTCGGCGGTGGGTAGGTTGGTGGTTGTGCTTGAGGAGAATAAGGAGGCGTTGGGTGTTGAGCATTATAGTGTCAGTCCGACGACGCTGGACCAGGTCTTCTTGGAGGTCGTGGGGAGGCACAATGTGCGCGAGGAGGGGTATGAAGCGCAGCATGGGGATGGGAGTGGGAGCGGGAGTGGGAGCGGTGGTATGAGGAGAAGACGGAGTGGGTGGTGGAGGTTGAGTCGGTAGTGGATTTTTCTTCTCTGTTGTATACCATCACTGCGGCCGTTGCATTTCTTTGCGTTTGTTTTCTTGTCTGGAGTTTGGGTAGGGTCGGTTGGGATAGAAGCATCATAAGAAGATCCTATGGGACAGCCATCTATTATGTCTATTTCTCTTCTTGGCACCATCTCACAGATATTCCCTTCTTTCCATTCTCTTTCTATATACATGTTGGAAATACCGTAGATATATCCTCATCCCCGTCGTCAAGTAGGCATATATACCACACAAAAAGACTCGGAGTTTTAGAGACCATCGCCAGCTTATCACACCAATAAGTCACCTGAGTGGTCCCACATGTCGTATCCCGCACCTTGGAAGCTTATCGAGATCGCAGAAAACAAGCTTCCACTCAAAGATCGCACGTGCGGATGCCAACCAATGACGGACGGGAATGGCCCCGTCGACAACACCACCATCCGACGCAAGCGGCGCGAAAAGTGGGGCGACGTCCATCACTCATCACGATGCGTTCCCGCCTTGTTTGTTGGTTCGCTCCTGCCATGGCCTGACCCGTCACTTCCGTCGTCACCGCTTGAAATCCCGAGACTTCCACTTCTCTCGCTGTGTTATATTCATCATCTGGCCCTGTTATATTCATCACCTCGCCCCGCCAGAGTTCAAGCACCTTGGTCAAGCATCCACAGCAGCAGATGAAGACCGCCGACGCGGCTGCAACGGCAACACCCCCACCACCGGCCATGGGTCTGCGATGAGAACAAAGAAACCCCCATATCGTTGGGGATTTATTTTACAGGCATTCACTTGTATCTCCAACCGCCGGTGGTAAATAGTGAAAATGCAAGACGCCAGCGGCGAGCGCGTCGACGAGCACGTCGCCGCCCTCGAGGCCCAGGCCGAGGACCATGACCACCCGCACCTGGACCCGAGCCGGTGGTGGTTCGCCTCGTCGGCCTTTCCCATGATTGCCGGCACTTTGGGTCCCGTCGCCTCCGCCTTCAGCATCTGCGCCCTCGTCCGGCCCTGGCGCCAATATCTCCCGCCCGGCACCGACATCGACAGCGCCGGCTTCGTCCCCGACCCCGTCTGGCTGACCGTCATCAACGCCGTCCAGCTCGTCATCGCCATCCTGTCCAATTTTGCGTTGCTGCTCAACATGACGCGCCGCTTGAGCTTTGCCATCGCCCAGCCCGTCACCATCATCGGTTGGTACATCTCGGCGTTTACGCTGATCGGCCTGACGTCGGCCGCCGCCGGCCCGCTCGTTCTGCAGCCGATCGAGAACTACGTCTGGTCTCAGGCGTTCTACTACGGCATCTACTCGGCCATTTTGTATTTTGTGGTGGCGTCGCTGATGGTCGTCACCTTCCTCGGCGCGCAGACGGGCCACTACCCCAAGGACTTTATCCTTACTCCGAGCCAGCGCACGCTGATGCTGCAGACCATCATGTTTCTGATGTACCTGCTGATCGGCGCCCTCGTCTTCTCCAACATCGAGGACTGGGCGTACCTGGATGCCGTGTACTGGGCCGCCGTCACGCTGTTCACCGTCGGCTTTGGTGATTTCTACGCCAAAACGACGCTCGGCCGCGCCCTGCTGGTGCCGTACGCGCTGGTAGGTATCATCAGCCTCGGTCTCGTCATCGGTTCCATCCGCAGTTTGGTCCTCGAGCGCGGCAAGCGGCGGTTCGATGCCCGGATCACAGAAAGAAAACGCCGCCAGATGCTGCGGCGCATGATGCGCAAGGGAAAGGACGGCATTTTGGAGCCCGTCCAGCCAAGTCTCTTGTCGGAACCGACTACCGAGTCTGGGATGACCGAGTTCGAGCGGCGGGGGGAGGAGTTCAAGCTCATGCGTAAGATTCAGGAGCTGGCCGCAAGAAGACGTCGCTGGTACGCCGTGACCATCTCCGGCAGTACGTGGGTCGTTTTGTGGCTCGTCGGTGCCAAGATATTTCAGGAGTGCGAGTTGCCATACCAGGGGTGGACGTACTTTGAGGCGTTCTATTTTGCCTTTGTCAGTCTGACCACTATCGGATATGGCGACGTCACGCCCGTGTCCAACGGTGGGAAGTCGTTCTGGGTCTTTTGGGCCTTGCTGGCATTGCCGACCACTACCGTCTTGATCTCCAACGCCGGCGACACCATCGTCAAGGGAGTGCGCGACTTTACCGACCAGATTGCCACCGTCACCATTTTACCTGGCGAACGCGGGTTCAAGAAGGACCTGAAGCGAATTCTCCGGACGCTCTCATTCGGGAAGCTTTTCGAAGAAGAAATCGACGAGGCTCCAGCTGGATTTCTGGGGGAGGCGCAGCGTATTCATTACAGCTCCGAGGATGAGGAGGACGAAGGCGGGGGTTTAGAGCAAGACGAGCACGAGCTCGAAGCCGAGGGTGCAGCGCCCGAAGCCTCGCAGGCCCACAAGACGCTGGAAAAGGAGGACGAGGGCGTCCACTCGCGCCGGGTTGAGGCTAATACGGGAGCTCAGAAGCAGGCGCCGAACCGGCAGATCACGTTTGATGGCGACGCGGCGGCTGGTCCTAAGAGGGCGCGCCGGCCCAGCACGACCGAGAGCAACAAGAGTGGTCGCAGCGGCCGCAGCGGTAGCCGGCCGAAGAGTGCCCCAAACAACTCATCGCAGATGCTCAAGTTCACGCGCGCCGTGTCGATGCCGCGCCAGGCGCTGCCCGAGATTCCCTCGAATAAAGCTGATTATCTTGTTACGCTGGCGGAGGAGATTGGACGGGTGATGCAACACCTGAAGAGCAACCCGCCGCGTAAATACACGTTTCCCGAGTGGGCGTGGTATCTGCGGCTGATTGGGGAGGACGAGGGCGACGCGGAGAGGCATCGCAAGGCCCATCCGCATACGCACCGGAAGGATAAGAAGGAGAAAAAGGATGGAGAGGGGGGAGAAGATGCGTTGAAGCTGCAGCATACCGAGTCGTGGTCGTGGGTGGGCAGTCGGAGTCCGCTGATGGGGTCTAAGGAAGAGGCGGAGTGGATATTGGAGAAGTTGGTCAAGAAGTTGACAGAGGAGCTGAGGGGGGTGAGGAGGGAACGGCGGAAGAGTGGGATTCATATTCCGGGGTTGTGATTATGTATTACGGCATAGTGCATCACTACGGTTGTATGAGATACACAGTATGAGATATGTTTTTGATGAGCTTGCTGACTCGTGTGTGTGGTGGTGAGGGTGAGAATTGTATGGGGACTGGATCGGGGTGTCGTCCCCTTTTGGATGTTGTGGTGATACTACCAAAGAACCAGGGATGGATCTTGGTCAGCACGCACATGACAACTGTGAGTAAGTTGGGATTACTATTTCACTTAATTAAAGGAGTGAATACCGCGTGGTACCTAGTCAGAGGGTATATGGAGCTAGGGGTGAGGTCCCTAGATGAGGACGACGCCTCTGTGACGTCGTTCTGATTGGGAGCAAGATCTTACACGGGAATCTTGCGTGTGTGTGCGTGTACATTAGGTCTGAGGACTTAGAATAAGATCCATTCAGTCAGCTTGGCTGGGTCACTATCATCTATCTAGGTATCTATCTGTCTATCGATCTTTCTACTAACTGCGCCATTTGTTTGGCCATGAATACCTTAGCCTCGAGGATCTGTTTGTCTGTTTGTCTGTTGCAGGACGACCGACAGGGAAATGTAAGACGGCGACACGGAATCAGTTTGGCGTTTAGACTTACTGGTAGTGCTGACGAAGTACTGTTTGTTAGGATGTCTGAAACTTCACATTTTATATGATAAACTCTGGGTAACTGGTGGGTTTTTGGTTATATCGTTGAAGGACTAGACTAGGGCTGGGTATCCGTACGGAATACAGCGGGAATATTTCCAATGCAGAATTGAATCTCTATTAGATGTCTGTCTCTTGGATTGGTGTTGTTTTTGTAATCTGTGTATCTGTGTATTTGTGAATATCTGTGCAGTGTGCTGTATACCAGTAGGTAATCTTGCCTAGATAATGTAGTGTGTTGGCGCACCCCCTAGGCTGCGGGACATGACAGATTTGTAGAGTCTGTTGTGACTATGTCTAGGTGACCTGATCACGGTTGCTTGTACACGGCGAGGGAGAGGGAACTGTATAGCTTGGCTGAGAGAGCTAGACCTAGGTAGTCTTCTCTGCCACGGCATCCACGACGAAACACAAGTATCCAAAGTAGTCTGAGAAAGACCGAGCCTTAGACAACCCAGATCTCCTCAACAAGCCACGGCTGCCCCGTCCACACGTCCATGTCCAGATTTCCAATGGCGACTCTTTCCCACACTTCTTGTCCGGCTCCCTCACCGTCCGGTCGCCGTATTACCATGATATCACGGATAACTCTGCTAAATATATCCACAGACTTGTTGGTTCCCTCTGCATACCAGTTGAATGCGCTGGAGACGGCAGCCCTGGTCCCTGTCGTAACCAATCCCCATCGGTCTGGAGAGCCCATCTGGTGCCGGAGATGCTCCATCTCTCCCCAGAGAAAGCCGATCGGTTCGCCATTCTGCAGAAGCATAGTGATGACACCGTCGGGTTCCGCCGAGGATGTCGGGCGCTGTCGCATCTCGATCTTTGCTAATCCTGTCCCACCCGTAAAAGAGGCGCGAAAATGAAGTCTCAGCCGGGAAGGGTCCCTCCTAGCGAGAGAAGCCACCGCGGAGTGGTCCCTATGATAGTCAGAAGACAGTTTGCGTGCTTCGCTCTCCACTTCCAAGACGCCGTTCATAATGAACTTGGACTTCGCCCCCCCCTGCAGCCTTACGCTCAGGCCGGTCAAGACGTCACACAGCTTGTCGTCAATTTGGAGCTCCATTTTGCGACAGAACGTAATACACCCGATCTTACTGTCGTAAACTGGAAGACCCGAGCGCGGTGAGAGGACATCGGCATAACTGATGGCTCCAGTCCAACCTGCCCAAGACCAGCTAGGAAACTGCGGGTTGCGCACCAGCAAGCCGTTTCCGTGCCAGCGCAGACAGAGCGGAAGGGCTGCGTGAGTAAGACCAGCGGAAATGTTCCAGCCCAGCCTGGACTCAAATACGGAAATGATGCCGGTAAACGCTGCCAGGCGGTCCGACGCAAAGCTGAGTGAGCGCGATGAGTACGCTTCGACGGCGTCCAGAAAATGAGTTAGGTAATGCCCGGTGGTCCGTCCGAGCGACAGGTTCATAGGCAGATTGTCCCCGAAGCTGTCAGAGTGCGTCGAGTGCCACCCTCCTACACAGCTCTGGGGTCTGATAATAGACCGGCAGGCCCAGAACGTGCCAGTAGGTGTCAGATAGAGCTTCCTCCGGGACAGGATTCGCTCCTGGTACGTCCAGCCGCGCGAGAAGTGTTTTGACACCCTTGACTGTCTTGCCCCGGCCATGATCATTCTCTCCGCTTCTTTCTCCGACGGCTCTGAGACCGGGGTCGTGGAAAGAGGAATATCCTGGTCGGCCGACTCGTTGAGGACGACCAACGTGAGCGTTGCGGCGTTATAGACGGCGCCCATCTGTGCGATGGCGGCATGTTTCTTGTCTGCGTCGTCTTGCACGATGCAGAGCGAGTCGACCCAGAGGTAGTCGAACCCCAGAGCCTTGGTGAGCTCGATGGCCTGCCATACCGTTCTGGGAATCGAGCTCTGGTGCGAGAGCAGAGCGCCTGGCTGGGATAGCTCGGCGTGGTTCGAGGTCGAGAGCTGTAATTGCGAGACGGCGCCCCAGACGTAGCTAATAGCTACATAGTCGAGCGGGGATGGTAGAAGCGAGGTGATGTTCAAGTCGCCGACGTGAATGAAGTTCAGCTTCATGCCGGGGGCGAACTGCCCAATGCCGTCGCTTGCGCAGCTCCTCTTGTTCTTGAGTTTGCATTCTTCAAGGCAAATTGCAACCCACTTTGACAAATATGAAAACTTTTGCTCGGAAAACTGGCGGTGACACACAGCCGGACCTTCCATTTTGGCGTGGCTACTGTCGTGAGAATGAGGGGGGATCATCGAATGGGAAGGGACGACGAGGCTGGGAGCGACCGTCAGGCAACCCCTCCGATAAATGTCTCCAGCCGTTCAGCTGATTCCGACCATCATTTTCATTTTCAGAAGAGAATTTGCCTTCATTCTCTCATCAAGCGTTCAAGTCAAGCTCAAACTTACCGGATTGAAACTAACTAGCAGGATATGTAGAAATCAACGCTGATTCATAACCAGAGAATTTTGCTCACTACCGTTCTTGCTCACTGCTGTCCCTGCTAACCTGCCGCCACAGATGCCCAAAGGGAATGAACTTGGTCTATTTGCTGAAGGAAATGCAACGCGAAAATCAGTCGATCGGTCCGGTCGCGTAACCAGCCACTCCAAATGTGGCGAATGCGTCTCTGCTCCATAAGGGCCACCCAAACGAGCCACCGTAACTCACTCCTCAGTCTTGACGTTCTCCCGCTGTCTCGCCCGCCCTCTTTCATGGGCTCGTGTCATGCTCTGGGACCTGTCCCGGGGGATCTCGCCCTGCAGCCGGTTCAGAAACCAGCGCAGAGTACCCAATGACGCATTTGACATGCGTTTGATGAAGTCCCTGTCATTAGAAACAAAAAGCTTTAGCTTCTCCACGTCTCTTTTCGCTAGATCGGTGATTTCTGCTGTGAGTTCTGGCTTCGAGAGGAAAGCTAGGATTATATCCAAGTCCAGTTGCAACAAGGACTCGAGAGCTTCTTTTGGCACCTGTTGAGAGATACGCATGATCTTTGGAAGATACTCCGGGTTTGATTTCGCAACCTCCGTCAGAATTTGGAAGCCGGCCGTTGTCACTCCCAAAGCGGCAGCCTGTTCTGCATGCTCCGTGCTGATTTCGTCAAGTTGGGTTTCCGCCTCCCTTCTCCTCTCCCATTCGCGAGCGAACATCGTTTCAGTATGTGCCTTCTCGGATCGAGCTAGGGCTAAGGTCTGCTCAACTTCTTGCCGCTTCTTCTTTTCCTCTTCAATTTGCGCTCGAAGCTCCGCCAAAGCTCCCTGTGCCTCTTCCAATCTCGACTCCAATGTCTTTCCGGTCTCCTTCTCAGACAGAGCTGTCGTGGTTAGTTTTCGCAGGACTCTCAATATCTCTAGCTGCTCGAGTGACGATTCCACGGTATAGCCCAATGTGCCGAGAGCCTCCACAGTTGCGACTGGCAACTTGATAACTAGCTTCATATCGGGTGCCGGAATCTCTTTCCGGCGGAAAGTCCTGTTGAGGTCGGAGTCAATCGCGTAGCGTCTTGCTTTCTCTGCCACCGAATGAGGGTTCATGTGCTTCCTCCGCCACCGTTCTGAATAAAACTTGGCCCCCTCCCAGAACTTGGGCATTTCGCAACTAGTCGGCTCTTCGAGAATGAAGTCGAGGCCGAGTTCAGGCCAATTGTCGTCGTCCCCCGGGTGCTCCAACGAACCAAGGTGGGCAAAGCCCAACACACGGAGGGCGTAGGCCACTTCAGGGCTGCCGATTCCGGGCACCTTCTGAAGTGTCCCGTCCATGTTCCTCACGCGGTCCCACAGCACAACAGCGCCAATATCATCGTAGTAGCAGCTTAGATCTGGTGCGACTCTCTCAGACCAGTTTTCCCATACCGCATGCTCAGGAGGGGTGGTTCCGGTTGACCGCATCAACTCGTCAAACACCACATTCTGATCAATGTGAGAGGGCGTTCCGTTCGGATACTTGTAGGCATTGTATTCCCGTAACCATTTATATTGTTCTGTGCGCTGGTAGGGCTCTGCGGTCTTTGGTTCGGTAGCCATTTCGATTTATCCTCAAGGATCAATCATGCCTCCTCGGGTTTTACGCTGTGATCTCGGGGAGAGCGGAGTAATGTGGCAACAACCGACGTCTCCGACCTTGAAGGTTCCGTTGATCTAATAACGCGTTAGCATGGGGTTTCCGGGGCTGACTGCACCAGTGAAGTGCTCAGATCCGTCGGCTAGAGTAGGATCCTTATAGAGATAGTTCTGGTTTTGCGGTATCACTTACTGGGCCTCGAGAAGGGAACGAGAAGGCGATTAGACTCAGGACCCCGTTCCAGAACGGGAACTCAAATTCGAACAAAATTTTGCCGAGAGAGATTGGCGAGGTGGAAACAAGCGATGAGAACCGGGGTCGCTGGATTGAGGTTTTGGCCTGGATTCCGGATGGTGGTGCCTCGGCAGCTCTGTCCTGTACGTACGTAGGTGCTGCTAGTTGGAGCAAGCCTGCCCGACCAGCTACTTGGAGATGAAACTCCTTGACAGTGAGGGTGAAGGGAGTTTTGTGGGAGATGCGGAGGTGAGCTAGAACTGAAGAAGAGGAAAGGTTTGGGTGGGAGAACGCAGAGAGTCAACGAAGTGAACGTCTTGGATGGTTGCTTCCTTCCGCAACTGGTCTCCTTTTGGCGAGACAATCGGACAAAACCGAGGGACTCTAGTTGGTCTCTAGCTCAAGATAAAATAGCCATGTCCTCGCAAAATAATGTCGACGGCAACAAAGCTACTTTCCCGTCGTCTCCAAACCAATCTTCGCCGTCATGAATGCTGTAAGTTGATTGGCCAGATTTAGTGGGTCCGTGGTTGACTCCCTGATTGGACTTTGACACGCACAGATCGCTGTCGCGACTTGAACCACACATCTCTCATTCTCAAGTCTTTCGCACGACAAAAACCGGTAAATATGTTACTGAGTCCAATATGAGAACTTGGCCTTAAGACGGGAGGACAGACCATGCCATGATGCGAAGATGGGTATCAACAAGAACGCGAGCCCTTCAAGGGCGAAAATGGCAGCCGAGACGATACAGCAGCTTCCCGTATCAACAAGACATCCACGTGCCATGCGCATCCTCAGGGAGCATTACGGTGACGTGAGTGAGCTTACCGCTATACACCATAGCAGAAACTAACATGAATGACAGCCTTCATAACTTGTCAGACCATCGGCCGACTACCCCCTTGGTCATCTGGATCCCCCCCTTGAGCTACGCGGACGGATATGGTACGCCGCGCATCATGCTACCCCGCTTGCTGGACCAACTCCCGGTAGCAACCATAAACTACCGCTGGTGTCATCCGGACCACCATGAGAAGACGCGCTGGCCGCTGCCCATCCACGACATCCTCTTCGGCTACCAATGGACCATCGAGAACCTCGCTCCCCCAAACCTCTCCCGCAGGGACATCTACGTCTACGGCTCCAGTCTCGGCGCCAGCCTCGCCGCCTCCCTCGCCCTGACCGAGTCGCACGCCCACGAACCCATGGCCGTCCGCGGCCTGATCGCCTACAACGGCATCTACAACTGGACCACTTTCCTGCCTGACCACCCGATTCACAAAGCCCCCCGATCAAAATCCACCATCCCCATTCCCATTCCCGAGCCAGCCCCGCAAGCCGACGACGACAGCCTCTCCGACTTCCGCCAGTCTATGCCACTGCTCTTCGGCGACCCAGCGAACATCTTCGACCCCTTCGCCAGCCCGATCCTCTTCTTCCACACCTCAGGCATGAACGTCCCCGCCGACTTCACCACCACAGCGCGCTCAGATTTCACCCGCGCAGTAGACATCCTCTCCCAGACACCTCCCCTCTCCCCTGACACAGACACGTCCCAAGAAACAATCCACCTCAAACCACCCCGAAAAAGTCACCTCGTCTTCCCACCCCGCAAATCAACCCTCCAAATCCCAGAGACCCTCCTCCTCCACGACCCGCCCCCTCCTTTTTCAGGTCATACCCGTCGCGCCCGCAAATCCTCCGCCGTGAGAATGAACAGCTTCCGTCACCAAGCCCAGGAACTCGCGCACGTGATGATTCGCAGTGTCGAGATGTTTGAGCTCAAAGACAGGATGCGCTGGGACCATGAATTCGAGGATCCCATGGCCCGGGTTGAGGAGGCCGAGAGGCGGGTGCGTGCTGTTGAGGTTCCGATGGGGGGAGAGGGGGGAGGGGAAGGAGGGCATTGGGGGCAGTTGAATGAGGAGGGGGAGAGGGTGGCGATGGAGTGGTTGAGGGAGAGGATTGGGCTGTGAGCTTTGTGTGGGTATGTATGTTGTGTAAGAGGGCTTGCGTGTATCATACTGTGGGAGGCGTTTTGTGTGGGCCACATTTTGTATGTTGAGCAGCCTCACCCTGGAGATCAAGGGACTCATTATTGTGGCAGTAGGTTCACAAGGTTCATAAAATATATCCTCTTGGGAATATAGCAAGTCTCTGTCCTCCAAGGGTGGCACTCCATCCAAGCCGTCACTGCATCGTTGTGGATGATACTCCCCCTGTGAGACAAAGTGACCGCGTCGAACCCAATGTCCAAATCCCCCTTGGCCGCTAATGCCACGATCTGGACTATATCAACGAGAATCCGCAGAGGTACTTTCGTGGAAGAGGCGGGCGTGGTCTAGTGTGTCTAGGCTACGCTCTCCTCGGAAGCCGGACTGAATATCATTCGGGTCGACATTTCTTTTTTTGGACCACCGGGGAGAGGGTGTGCTTTCGAATCCAGCCTCGACCTCATGAGCTCCCTTTTTTTGCAGATATGATCTCAATTTATGTGTGTCATTACTTCTTGACTCGACAGTCCATCTCATGCTTGTCCGTCTCCATCCTATCGTGAACATGTTTCTCGTCCCGACTTTCCCAACCTGGGTATCCGAAATCAACATCGTACCAAACGGTTAAGCGAATAATCATCATGTACGGAATATGCCCCTACTTAGATATCAACCCGCCTCGGCCTCCCATAGTCATTCACAAACCTGGCACCGTCCGGATCATTCTCGCGCAAATCGTCATCGATATGCGGCGCTACCGACGACGCCGTCGTTGCCGCGCTTGTCCCGTGGCCCAACGGCTTCATACCCACCACCGTCGGCTCGCCATCGTCGATTGGCCTATTACGTCTCCACCGCCAGGCGAAGAAGCCAATGGCTCCTAGCAACAGCAGGCCACCGACGACGCCTACCACAACGCCAATAATAAGATTGCGGTTGCCGTTGTTGTCGGGTGATGGCGACGGCGAAGGTCCCTGATTCCCGGGATCGGCTGTCCCTGTTGGACTGGCGGTAGCGCTGGAAGGTGTGTCCGCGGTGGTAGTAGTCACCCGCGAGCTGGTGGTCGGCCGGACGTTGGCCGAGGTCGTGGCGATGCTGATGGACGGCGTGCCGGTGAAGGTAGCGTCCGAGACGAAGATGATAGTCTGGAAGACGCCGGGGCGGATGACCGTCGCGTTGCCGTTGGCATCACAACTGCACTTGCCCGTGTTGAAGTCGTGCTCACAGCAGAAGCGGTCAATGCCGCAGTAGATCAGGTGGCCGTTGTTGTTGTCCTTGTCTTTGAGACAGCATCCATTAGTCTCCGACCGCAGACTCGAGGGGGCAGGATGCCGGGCAACTCACCAAGACAGATGCTCCCGCAGACATTGTTCGCCCATTGCGGAGCAGTACAGGCTGCCCGCTGGACGGCGCCGTACGTCAGGTTGGGATAGGTTGGGCTCGGTGTGGTCGCGATGCAGAGCGCGTTCGAAAAGCAAGACCATCCAGCCGGGCAACACGCCGAGTAGGCCGCATCGTAGGCGATGCAGGGATAAAAGCCTCCGGCGACCGTCTGATCAGGGTAGTAGCATGTCGCTCTCGGGTCTGCCTGGGCAAGAAACGACAGCAAAGCCGCCACAACCACCACCACCAACGTGTCGCCATTCCGGTGTCGCAACATTTTCAGAATCTAGTTTTATTACCCTTCCAGCACAGACCGATATCTGACTTCGGAATGAAGAGAACAAAGAAAAAAAGATGGGAAATTCATCCGCAAGGCTCTCTCGCACGGCCGGCGGCAGCGATCTCAATTTTATAGCAATCACACGATGGACGTCCACCGCAAGGCTGCGGGCGCCAGAATGCCTCAGCTCCCCTTTAGGCGCATCTCCAAGACGCACGCCGACGCCTCGTCGGCGTCAATTGGCCAGCGCCGGCTGGGATACGTTCCCCGGCAGCACAGCTCGGCCGATATTGGTGGCGGAGTCGGTTCGCTTTTGGTGGGAAAACGCCCAAATGCCTCTTGCTGTCTAAATAGCTCGAAGCAGTACAGTCTTATCCTGAGCAGCAGCGATCGTGACGTGATCCCAGTTATGCAACCACTTGGTTGCGGAATAGTATAGATCGTACTCCGGGAGAACGGAAGGCTCACACAGACGACACTAGGGAAGGCAACGTGAAGTGAGGCTTTGCCGCGACGGGCTGCCTGGTCATGACATGCACTGCTTCCAGGCAGCCCCGTCGCTCGCCAAACCTCAATCACGCCTCGTGAATGGATTCTGTAGCCAGAGGATTAGATCAGCTTCGCTCAACTCCCATAAAAGCTGCTAGAGCCCCAGATTTTTCGGCGTCTAAGATCGAGTACTGAGATTCGGAGATGGTGAAGAAATCGAGCTGCCGTCTCAGGTTGCCGTCTTAATATCTGTCACGGCACATCCCGGCCGGAGACGGCGCCATTGCGTCACTGGTTGAAGGTCGACCTCTCAAGTCACACACGATAATGAAACACTCCAAGTAGATAGTACATAAAGTATGAGGGGCAATTCTCTACTAGATTGCCGGAAGATATTCTAAGAACAATCTCTATCTCTCACGTACTTCCCCCGAAAAAGTCTGGGAAGGCGAGTGGAAGAACACCAAGAAGGAAGGGTCTTCCAAAGTGCGGGGTGCCTTAATAACCTCCATCCCACTCCCGCTCCCGCAACACCCACAGCGATTTATACATAAAACTACTAATTACTTCGCCGGATGAGCCCTCCGACCGGACCCCGTACTATTTACACACGCACACCGCTGCTGGTCATCTCGCTCGCCGTCCTCGCCCTGGCCATCTTCTTCGCGTCCAACAACCCCTCCCTCATCCTCGTGCCCCGCCTCGTCCAGCTCGCGGGCCACTTCACCCACCGCACCACGACGACATCAACAGCAGCATCCAAGATGACATCCCCCTACGCCAAGGAGCTCCGGATCGCCCAGCTGGCCGTGCAGCGGGCCGCGCGGCTGACGAAGCGCGTCTTCCACGAGAAAGCCAAGGGCACGGTATCCAAGGACGACAAGTCGCCCGTGACGGTCGGCGACTTCGGCGCGCAGGCGCTCATCATCAGCGCGCTGCGCGCCCACTTTCCCTCCGACGAGATCGTCGCCGAGGAGGAATCATCCCAGCTGCGGTCTGATACCAACCTGCGCGACCAGATCTGGGACTTCGTGCGGGCCACGCGCCTCGACGACGACGCCTCCGAAGACCTCCTCGGCGGGCCCATCGCCTCGGCCGAGGCCATGCTGGACCTCATCGACCAGGGCAACAGCGCCGGCGGCGCGCGCGGCCGGATATGGGCCATCGACCCGATCGACGGCACCAAGGGCTTCCTGCGCGGCGGCCAGTACGCCGTGTGCCTGGCGCTCATGGTCGACGGCGACGTCAAGGTCGGCGTGCTCGGGTGTCCGAACCTGCCGGTCGACGACTCCGCGCCGCTGACGGCGGACCTGGGCGCCAACGCGACCGACGACGAGGGCCGCGGCGTCATCTTCTCGGCCGTCCAGGGCCAGGGCGCCACGAGCCGGCCGCTGGGGACCGGCGGGCTGGCCGAGGGCAAGAAGATCGCTATGAGGAAAGTCACGGATCTGGCGAGCGCCACGTTCTGCGAGAGCGTCGAGTCGGGACACTCGAACCAGGGCGAGTCGGCGCAGATCGCGCGGAAGCTCAATATCACCAACCCCAGCGTGCGGATGGACTCGCAGGCCAAGTACGGCTCGATCGCGAGGGGCGCCGGCGATATCTACCTGCGGCTGCCGACGTCCAAGACGTACCAGGAGAAGATCTGGGACCACGCCGCTGGCGATCTGATCGTCCGGGAGGCAGGCGGCCAGGTCACGGATACCACCGGGAACCGGTTAGATTTCAGCGTGGGGAGGACGCTGGCGAGCAACAAGGGCGTTGTTGCCGCACCCGCCGCTGTCCACGGCCAGGTACTCAAGGCGGTACAGGAAGTCCTTGGACTGAGTAAATAGGGCTGCTCTAAACCACCCAGGGCCCAATATTGTACACGTCTATGACATACATATAGCCACCCGGAAGAGTGTGGCAGATTTATAAAAAAAAAATGTACAAGTACAAGACCGCCCCACGGATGCGTCTATTTGATCTTCTTTTGCTTCAGCTTGATCGTCTCGTCGTTGACGAAAATCCCCTTGCCCTTGTACGGCTCCGGCCTGCGCCACCTCCGGATCTCGGCCGCGAACTGGTGCATGACCTCCTTGTCGATGCCCTCGAGCAGGATCCTGGTGGGCGACGGCGCGCTCGCCTTGACGCCCATGGGCACGCCCATCTCGACGGGGTGGTGGAAGCCGAGCTTGAGCACGACGAACTGCTGGCCGGGATACTGTTCCAGGTCGGGCCGGAGGTCGACCGTTGCTCTGTAGCCGATGCCGACCAGTCGGAGGACCGTCGTGTGGCCCTCTGACACGCCTCTGACGTATCGGTTGAGGTATGACCATGTTGTCCCTGTGTTTTTTTTGTCTGTCAGTAATTCTGTTTTGTCGATAGGGGGAGGACTTGTAAAAACGTACCCCACATCTCCTTTTGCCTCTTGAGCGTGTGGTCTTGCACGCTGAGCTGCGCCGTCCTCGCCTGGGTGTCGTACTCGATGTTGATGAACGGTTCCACTTCTAGGTCGAGTTTCCCTGTTGTATTTTGCAGTCTGATGGTTAATTTTTTTTTTCTCTTCCTTCCTTGATCACACAACCCGAAGCCGGGCAATCGCTCGCGAGTATGTAATGAAACAAAACTTACCCAGCGGCCCTGCCACCGTCACCGTCCGCTTCGCGATCTGCAGGTACGTCGTCGCATCCTTCTTGACCACCGGCTCGCCGATCGTGAGCTCCACGCCTGGGGGTATCGAGATGGGCGTCCTCCCGAGCTTCGAGGGCCGGCTTGTCGTCGCGGAAAAGGACCGTGTCGCGGCTGGTATTCTCTGGGAGGAGGAGGAGGAGGTCTGGAAGGCGGGTACGAGGAAGGACGGGAGAATGGCGACGGGGGAGGATGATGACGGTGCGAAAATCGTCCTGTCTAGGATCCGGGCTCTGCTGGGGCCCAACATGTTTGTGCTGGAGGTCGGGAGGCCGTGGGGATTGCGCAATTGACCTGCCCGCGCGTGGTGTCGATGGGCTTGGGGAGCTCTGGAAAAGATGGTCGGGAGAGGTTCGGGTAATTCCGTGTCTGCAAGATGAAAATATGGTCTGTGCATACACCTGTTTGCATTATGTCAGCTAGCCATTGAGGTTCTCTTCTCCAAGAGAAAGAGTCTTGATCGAACAGTAGAGTTTCGACTTCTTCAGAAAGTCTTAACCATATCTTCAAGACAAGTTGTTCTGCTGCGATAGTTTTGGGTTTTCGGTTTTTCTATCCGCGGCCCCAAAACCCCCCTGGTTAAATGGCAACTGCTCGTCGAGTGACAGCTGATTCATGATTCACATCCAAAACTTGGACTCAAAAGTCTTACAGGTGTAGACGCTTGATTTGCTGAAGTCTTATAGTCTTTGTCCTCATTTGCAGAGTCACATCTGGGTAGACGTTTAATGGCTGTGTCTGTCTAAATGTCCTGTCCAGCTTCCCTTATCGGGCCACCCGTGACAATCCCGATCATGACGCTGGATCGATCATCAACAAAACCCCATTCCGCTCGCTGTCCAAGAAATTTCCATGCGGCGGCGTCAAACGTATGGTTTCGAGGTTTTGAGGCTTTCTCATTCGGTCTGATGTTCACCATTGGGATGAATCACAGGGTACCTCCACTAACTTCGTCCGTTGCTCCTTCCTCAAACATCTAGCACAACTTATCCAACCTTAAATATTTCGTTTCAGCGCCTCTTGTTTTTCCTTTCTTCTCCAAGCGACATCAAACTTTCCCTGATTTGCTCCGAAAGCCACACCCGGACAAGACGGCCGGGAGCAATCTGGACAAGTTTCAACCCGGTGATCGCTGGATGCTCAAGTATCATCATGGCTTCTCGCAAGCTCCAGGTTACCCTGAGTCTACTGGCTCTTTTCATTTCCCTTACCCATGCATTTAGCTGGAGAGCAGAGAAGAAACCGGCCCAAGGTAAGCCGCCCTCCCCAACTCGTTTTCCAACCCACTTACACCGCCAGATAAACCATCTAGTCTCTCGAACAGAGACTTGCATCTTCAGAACATCTTCACAGTGGCGCTCAATGAACTCCAAGAACTCGAGTCGGAGCCGCTCTGCCACCGAGTGGCCGCCCGTCTTCTGGTCAACAACTGCCAGCTTATCGACGGCAAGGACGAGGCCACGATTCTAACTGACAGCGGCCGCCAAGTGCGAGACTTTGTCGACTCCTATGCCGCCAGTCTGGCTATTTGCGATCTCGAGCGAGGCAGCTTCGTCATTCCCCGCGAATGCGCCAAGTTTCGCGAGAACTCGCTCAGCCAGATCGCCATCCGTAGCCATCCACAGCTCCACGTCAGCCCCAACGAAATCGGGTTCTGTCTGTCGGCATTGGCCGCATCCGACGCTGCGTGGAGCACATGGATCAGCTACCGTCACAAGGCATTGCGGTTTTGCGAGGCGGCGAGAGGAGACAATGAGAGAGGTGAGTGATTGGTTTTTCGCCGCCGGCCATAACTGACAAATCGCAGCGCAGAGCATTCTGGTCTACCAGAAGATCACCAAGGCGATTGCCAAACTGGCTGAAGGAGTGGAATCTGAGCTTCAGAAGAGAATGGACGAACTCGACACTCGGGTGCGCCAAACTTCTGATAACATTGGGCAGCTATATCCGCATATCGAACAGCTAAGAATCGGCCTAGCCCAGGTCGAGAACTATCTCTCCAAAGACTTGAATGCTAAGCTTCGAAATTCTTCGCAGTCCGCTCAGCGAGGCCTCGAAAATGCAGAGAATCTACAGCAGCTTCTTGCTTCTCTCTTTGTAAATCTCCGCGAGAGCAGTGCCGAACTTGCCACTGCCCATGAAGTATCAATCAAGCAAGCCTCTGTCAGGGCAAACGACGAGCTTGGTGCTTTGGTTGCCGTTGTTGCTAATGCGGCTGCCTCTTCGATGGCGCTAGAGCAACAACTCGTAAGTTTTCCATCATGATACTGCGGTGGACATCCCCTAACTGATGGAGCAGAAACTCTCCAATGAACAGGCCGCTTCGCTGGGTCAGCGTCAGGATGCTCTCGAGGAGGGCTTCGAACGGTTACTTGCTTCGACAAAGACCATGGCTAGCGACTCGGAAGCCCATGCGCAAGTGCTCAAGATAGCGGCCAATATCACGAACGACCTCCTCGACACGCTCGAAGTCTCCACCGCCACTGTTGAGTCGTTAACTCAATCTCTGGGAACAGCAGGCGTTGGTCATTGGTGGAGCTTCATTTTTTATCCGGCGGTGACCCTGGTTCTGGGGTCTTACGGACTCGAACCGTCGATGACACGGAACCTTGCCCTCATTGCAATTGGGGAGGCTATTGCCTTCATTACTACCACACCATCTTTCGATCTGCCGGGAAGAGAATATTTCACTAAGCGCTTCGCTCCGGTCGGTGACGAGGAGATGTGATCTTCTCGGGCTGCTCAGATATCATACTTTGGGGTCTGGTTGTACAGTGCATACGCATAGGAACTTGGGGCACTTTGGAGGGACGGGAAGGAACATGATACTCTCTTTTATCTATGCCAGGCGAATGCAGATTTATATGCTGCCAAATAGAACATATGAATATAAATATTCATCGACAGTTCTCTGGTGTTGCGAGATGGCTGTAGTCTCGATGAGTGTGACAGTGGTACTCTGGTGTCCGTGTTGATTGACAGATTCTGAGAGACCTCGTTTTATTCAGAGATCTTTTCATTCAGCCTAACCAGGCCCGTAGTTGTCGTGGCGGCAACGTTGTCGAGGTTTGTTGCAATTGCGAAACACTTGGCTGGCTAGCCGCTATAATATGGTTACCGGCGTCACTATTTCAACAACAGGGATTGTAGTATAGTGGTCAGTACTTCTCGTTGTGGTTATTCGACACAGCGATCCGAGAGGACCCAGGTTCGATTCCTGGCAATCCCAACTTTTTGCCCTTTCACTCCAGACTCCTGCAAAGTCCATTCGCCAAGGACCAACGACCAACCACCTCGATTCTTTTTGCGTTCAACCAATTGAATGACTGTTGGGTTTGGGAGATGCTCATCCAGACAATCACCTGATTTGCGGTGAGGGATAAGATGGAGCTCAGCTTAACTCTTACCTTTTGAACGGGCCTGATTTCTACTTCTTGATACGTTAAACAGGCGAAGTGAGTGTGGGTGAACAAAACATGGCGGGCACACTCGAGCAGTTCATCCGGTTCGGAACCGACGCTTGTAAGTACTAACTCACGCATGCATCCAAGCCGGTAGGTATCAAACTGACTGACTGATGTGTAACCGCCAGCCGGCCTGGAACGCACCTTCCGCCTCCTCCAAGCGCTCGCGCAAACCTTGCTCTTCTTCCTGCCCGCCCGGGCTCTACTCTTTCGCCTCCTCACAGACTGGGTCTGGATCTGGAACGCGGCGGCCGACGAGGACACGGCCAAGCTTGAGACCGCGACGCTCGCCGCCCTCGGCGACCTGCGCGCGCGCTTCGCGCTCGGCAGGCGGTTCTTTAGGGTGTTTCGGTTTCTTGAGTCGTTCAGCGCCGCGTGGGCGCTGTTACCAGTGGCCAGAGAGGGCGGTGGGGTGTTGACGTGGCTCGAGATCTCGGCGCGGTCGTTTAATGGGATGTATCTGCTGCTTGAGACGCTGCATTTCCCGGAGGCGTTGGGGATTGGGGGGGTTAGTGTCTGGGGCGCGGAGAGGGCGAGGGTTTTGCATGTTGAGGGGCAGAGGTTTTGGTTTTTTGCGTTGGTTTGTGGTGTCATGGTGGGCGTGGGGAGGGTTGTTGAGCTTTGGGGACAGGAACGGGGACAGGAGCAGGGAGGGGTGCAGGATGGGGAGAAGAAGGAAAAAGATTTGGAGGAGGTGAGGAAGAAGAGGAGGGAGGTTATGAGGCGGACGCTGCGGAGGTTGGTTGCTGATGTTCTTGATCTTGCTGTCCCCGGTGCTGTGGTCGGGTGGGTGCCCGTCTCGCCCGGGGTGGTGGGGGTTATGATGCTGGGGAGTACGTGGTTGACGGCGGCGGAGGTTTGGGAGCGGTGTGGTAGGGAGATCGATGCTGGGAAGTCTACATAGCTACAGGATACTATTGTGAAAACGAAGCACTTGGTTACACTATATATTTGTGGAGGAGCACGATGATCCAGGTATTCCGTGGAGTCTTGAAAGTGTCTTGCAATCAGTACTTCAAGCCATTGCAGCCGAGGCCGTTAACATTCACCCTGATATCTTGAGAGTTTCCATATTAATACAGAGATCCTCTACTCTTCAAACGATCTCATACTGGTAAGGCGTCTCGAACTCATCTGAAGGTCACTCAGTCGGGTACAAACGCGGATCCCGGACCAATGGCTTGGCGCGGCCGGCTTGCCCCGCACGCTAACCCTGCAGGCACAAAGTGGGGACTCCTGGCAGAAAAAAAAAGGCGGTCAGTCGCAATCGTTGCCGCCATTCAACAAGCACATGAAATTTTTCCATCGCAACAACAAGCTTGCCTCTATTTAAGGCGCCACTTCCACGCGTCAATTGGTCGTAGGAAGCCGGTCCCATCAACTCAGCAAACCCCCTCCAACGAAAACCGCCTCATGTCAGGACCGCCGGCCTGGCTCTTCTCTAACAATCCCTCCATCACCTCCAACCCGAAACCCACCGCAACCACATCCACGACCAACGCTAGCACGATGGCGAAGTCCAAGCCTAATGGCGATAAGAAGGCGGCCGCAGCCGCCTCGAAAGTCAAGCCGCAGCCCCCCGCCCAGCTGATGAACCTCGTCGAGGATTTCCTCTCGGAGCACAATTTCGACGGCGCCCACCGCGAGTTCACCAAGCAGCGCGCAAAGAAGGGCTGGGTGGAGAAAAAGACGGACAAAACCAAGGCCGACAAGGAGCACCATTCACTCGTCAATGTGTTTCAGACATGGGAGACATCATTGAACAAGACAGGCACGGAGAACGGTGTCAAGGACAAGATCGCAAAGGTCACGACGGTCAGCAGCACGGACAGCAGCAGCGAGTCGTCGGATTCGTCGAGTAGCGACGAGGAAGAAGAAGATGATGTCGATATGAAGGATGCACCGGAGGAGTCTGACAGTTCCGAGTCAAGCAGCAGCAGCAGCAGTAGTAGCGAGAGCAGTGACAGCGAGAGCGAAAGCGACAGCGAGGAGGAGGAGGCCCCCGTGGCCAAGTTACACCCCGCCGCTGCGAACCCGCTGAAACGCAAGGCCGAGTCGTCGAGCGAATCTTCATCGAATTCCGATTCCGACTCTGACTCTAGCTCGTCTGAGGATGATGCCCGGCCGGTCAAGAGGGTTAAGGCTTCCCCTTCAAGCTCGGATGCAGAATCGGACACGTCGTCATCGGATTCCGAGTCAAGCTCCAGTTCCGACTCCGACTCCGACTCCGATTCGGATTCCGACTCGGAAGCGGAAAAGAAGGCGGCTGTAAAAGAGGTGGCCAAGGCGGCTGCCGTCCCTCTCCCGGCGAACAGCGACTCGAGCTCCTCCAGCAGCGAGAGCGACAGCGATTCCTCGTCCGACTCCGAATCATCCAGCGACGACGAGAAGCCAGCGAAGAAGCCGGAGCCGGCTGCTGGGAAGACAGACGTCCCGTCGGGCAAAAACTCGGAGACTTCAGCCACGGTCGGCAACACATCGCCCGAGATCTTCCCCGTGGGCACGTTTGCCCCTCTGCCGCCGGACCCGCAGGTCAAGGTGAACAACCGCGGGAAGGGAAACAACGAGAAGAAGACTATCGAACCGTTTTCGCGAGTCCGCAAGGATGTTAAGGTCGACCCGCGGCTCTCGTCCAACGCGTTCGCCGGACACGACTGGGGCCGCAAGGCGCACGAGGATCTTATTGTGACCAAGGGCAAGAACTTCACCAAGGAGAAGAACAAGAAGAAGAAGGGCAGCTACCGGGGCGGGCGGATTGATACCGATGCCAAGGGCGGCATCAAGTTTGATGACTAGAAGGCGAAAATTCTCTTGATTCACGGCCTGCGTTGGGAAGAGTACTGGTCGATGAGATTTAGGTGCTGTTCCGGGTACAGGGAGGTTGCAGAGCATCCTGCTCGCTTCGCAAGACTGGGAGAAGCGGTTCATAGTGGTGCGGCGTTGAAGGTTTTGAGGATTGCTGGCGATAAATTCAGATAAGACTTCATTAAGTAGATGAGGTAGAGCAAAAGAGAAGCGACCAAAGTAGACTTTGCTGGGGTGATGGGCTATCAGGCTTTGACCAGGTGAGCGTAAGGTGTATGGACATCCCCGTTCTGACCATGATACTCAACTTTTGATACCGACTCAAACATCTACCTAGCTATGTATCCAAGACTCCACTACTGGTTGCAATGCTTTCTGAGTTTCATATTCCTCGTCGATATGATTTACATATGACGGAGACTCTAGACTCTCGGGAGACATGGGGTTGACGTGAAGCGGCGAGCTGTCTTTGAAAACAGCCTAGGAGATAAATGGCTGTCTATTTATTATTCAAGACAGCATTTAAAGGCATGAAGATCCTGCATAAACAAGTTCGTAACAACCTCTGAGGTTCTACCGCGGTTGAGCGGCCGGTATGGTTCGGTTACACGAGATGGTTTTCAAAGCGGCATAGTTATTAGAATAGTTCTGTTACAAGCCTGACTCGAATTTACTTGTTACTACATACTGAGCGGCCCACCAGCGATCAAGCGGCGACGAATAGTCGATTCCCAGAGGATAAGTAGGATGGATGCCTGGCTAGTTTTTCCGTTCGGGTTTGAAAGATCGGAAAATGATTTCTTTGTCGTGGGTTCGGCGAAGGCTCATCACCAGCGTGCCACCGTATATAGTCTGGCTTTTTGGCGGCGAAGCATTTCTCAACAAGCCTGGCGATCAAAATAACCAGACTAGGTTCCACGCGAATAGTCCACGAGAGCAAGGTTCCTGTTTGAAAACCCAAGGCTCCAAGGCACAAAAAAATTGATCCTGTGCCTTGTTGGTGGCAGTAGTCTGACACGGAAGCCCAACCGGTCACGACGTGTCCCGGATATTTGGGACGAACGTGTTGCCCTGCCCCTGGCTGGCTGGTTGGCTGGCTAACCCCCCGGTCCTCCCCTGATGAGTCTCATCAGAGGTCGACAGGTTTTTCGTTTCCACTTTCCAGGCTGTGTGTGTCGCGAAGATCGTGAGTGGGCCAGTCTGGGGATTCTAAACTCCCGAGTTTGGATGCAGGTGTACCTTAGAGTGGGGCCCCACATCCGGTCTAGGACCGGGAGAGATGAACTTGCGCCCCTGACGAGGGGCCGTCGGAGGGACGGATCTCGGGCGATATGCCATTGAGAGACCGTTCGTGCTTCATTTGGGGTGTCAGGGGTGTAGTGTCGTGATGTTGAGGCCGAGCGGGCAGACTGCGAGTCGGTTTGATTGTGGACATTGGACTCTTTGGTTTTCTTGGATTATGGGTTGAACATGGGTGGAAGACCAATAAATGAATCCAAGCTGTAGTTACAGACTGTCAGAATGCTAGGTAGCTTCCGACGGTCTGTCTATCTGAAAGGGCATGATATATTCACTCGCCCTGACGACGGACGAACGACTTGCATGTAGTCGCTGGTCCCAGCCAAGCATGCCTCTCACATTCGTCCAGCTGAGCATGCAGAAAATCAGAATGCTGAGCGTCTGTACGATATGTGAGCCAGAACCAATTGCTCCATGACCGCAGCGTAAGTTCCGAGGCGAACCGAAGGGCTGCTCCTCCAATGTAACGGCGTGGCATCCAGGATGTGTCGTGATACATCGTCAATCACAAGCTGCAACCACACAAAGTTCTTAGAGCCAGTGACCCAGGATCTGCTCGGGAACTAAATAGACATGGCTTGCCAGCCGAAATTGATCACTGCTGGAGATGTTTTCAGACTTGCGACTTTGGACCGCCGGACCGGGAGGCTGGCGGCTCGCTGGGTTGAACCTCAGATGGCCATACTCACCATCGAAGGTAGAAGCGCCGACAAGGCATCTTTGGCAACGAAGAGATCCAGTATCCACCAGAATCTCTGTCCATGGAACTTTGGCAACCGCAACATAGCCCGCGCCTTCCAGTTGATGAGCCGCAGTCTGATGCCTGTCCCCACTGTGACGTGCCTGGTGGAGACTGGTGCTAGGGAAACACACTGTCCCGCGCTCTTTGTTCTCTGAGTCCCACAAGCAAACACCATCCAGCGTATGCTCATCATCTCAACTGACTCAACTTTGGCTGCCGCCAGGCAAACGACCAGCGCCAAATCATGAGGGCGAAGCACGTGAAGACAATTGGGTGTCCTCGATGTGGCTCGTGCGCAGGGAGAAAGAGGCTGGTATGTATGTACTCTGTCCAATTATGCACGTGTCGGATTTGGATGTGAGATTCGGCTCAGCCCTGGCATGCCGGCTATTCCCACAGTCCTCATCTCGTAGGGCCGCAGGCCCAGGCAGCGCGCGCGCGGCGGCAGCGGACAGGGGACCAGTCACCACGACCCCGCGGCACCTGCAGTTGGGGGGGCAGGCAGGCTGTCGCAGCTCACCGCGAGTCTCTTGTGTTGTTGTACACCTGCCCGAACTCTCACGAGCCTCAGAGCCTAATCCCATTGTCTCATGTGCCAGCCTCAACCCATGAGTGTCGCTTATCGCCCTCATCACAGGCTGTCTATATTAATCCCCCGGCCCTCTGCATCGGACCGCTGACGCCCCGACTGACGGCCGACGGAGCTTCGCGTAAGTGACATCAGCTCCCAGCTTCGCGACCATCGCATCTTCACCACTGTCGCAAACCAGCTGTCGCCTTGTCTAGGGCGCCAGCGCACCGTCACAACACACGTACACACGTCGGCATTGCTGCCACCTCACTCTGTTGGACGGACGCGCTCATGGGCATAAGTTGCAGCAGCATCTCGACGGACGCCGACGACGCCAGCCATCGCGATGCAGAAGCTTCGGAAATCACCCAGCAGGGCGCTGCGACTACAGTATTCCACCAGCTCCGTACCCAATCGCCCATGGCTGACGTCCGGCGTAGAAAACTGCCCCGCGACAAGGAAGCCGATCAGTATGACCTCGTCAAACCCCTTAATGAGGTGGCCGCCAAAAGGCTGCGGGACGACCCGAATGCGCCCCGGCTGAGGTCCAAATCGAAATCCCCCCGTCTGCTCCCCGACGGTGCTGCTTTTGAGACCGTCGAGGCCTACAATGAGGCTCGCAGTCGCGTCCTGCGATTTGAGGGCGCCCTCTCGTTCGACCACCACTGCACGGTATGGGCCTCCGCGCTTGAGAAGGAGGCAGGCAGGATTCTCCTCCTCGTCAGAGAGCGCGACATCAAGCGCATCTATGAGGCCGCGCCGCCGAGGAGAGGTTATGGAGGCCAGATGCACCCTCGGTTCTTTGGGGACCACTTCCTCTCCAACTTCGACTTGATCGAGCAGTCAGATCTCTTCAAGATCATTCGCGCCATGCCTAAAGGCGCTCATCTGCACATACACTTCAACGCCAACCTCTTGCCCAACGTCCTGATCGACATCGCCAAGGGCATGGATCGCATGTTTATTACGAGCGATATACCGCTGATAGGCGGCGAGCACGGCGACAGGGACGCGTTCGACCGGTGCAAGATTCAGTTTAGCATCCTCAGCGAGGCTGCTGTGCTCGAGCAGGGCGGGGAGAGGAACCTGTTCGAGAAGGACTATGAGCCCAGAAAACCAATGCCATTCAAGGATTTTCTCCGCGAATTCGCACATAGGTACCGGTTAGCTCACACACCAAGCACCAATGGCGACAGCCCAGTCGAGAGCCGGCCCAGGGTACCAGATATTGATGTCGACACTTGGCTCAGGAATAAGCTGGTGTTCGACGAAGAAGAAGCATACAATCTTCTGCAGACCTCCAATGGGTTGGTATTTCTATGCGATTGTGCTCGCCAGCTAACATACTACCAGGGCCTGGGACAAGTTCAACGGGCGCACCCAGATGATGAAGGGCCTGTTCAACTACGAGACAGCCTACACCAAATACACCAGATTATGCTTGGAGGAATTTGCTCAGGACAACATCCAGTACGCCGAGATCAGGCCCAATTTCATGTCGACCAACCAAGTATGGAAAGACGACGGGTCCGATCGAATCGACAACGACGGTATCATCAGGCTCATAACCACAGCATATGCCGAGTTTCAGAAGGGGCACAAGCACAAGGTACTCAAGGGACTCAAAATCATCTACTGCACACCACGGTCGTTCGATCCAGAGAAGGTCAAAGCTGCCCTGTCGGAATGCCTCGACTTCAAGATCAGGTATGAAGAATGGATAGCCGGTAAGTAGCCCGACAGTAGCCAGTAGCGAAAGCAGGCAGCTAAGATCCCTAGGTTTTGATCTGGTTGGTGAAGAGAGCAAGGGAAGGCCACTCAAGGATTTTACCCAGGAATTCCTCGAGTTCAAGAGACAGTGCAAGGAGAAGAAGGTGGACATTCCCTTCCTCTTCCACTGCGGCGAGACACTCGACATCGGTGAAGACACGGACGGGAATCTAGTGGATGCGCTGCTCCTAGGTTCCAAGAGGATAGGGCACGGCTTCGCGCTCCCACGACACCCCTACATCCTGGAGCAGATGAAGAAGCGGGGCATATGTGTAGAGGTCTGTCCTATCTCGAATGAGATATTGGGTTTGACGCCCAGGATGAACGGGCATGCCGTGTACGACCTCCTCGCCAAAAACGTGCACTGCACCATTAACACGGACAACGGCACCCTCTTCAAGTTTGTTCTCTCTCATCTTCATCATTGACAGGCAACTGACGAGACCACAGGTCGCGCCTCTCCCATGACTTTTACCAGGTCATGGCGGGCAAGGCAGATATGACGATCCACGGACTACGACAGCTGGCCGAGTGGAGTATTGAGCACTCGTGTCTTGAGGACGACAAGAAAGCAGCAGTACGGAAAGACTGGGAGGTGATGTGGGGGGTATTTTGCAAATGGATCGTGGATAACTACGGACATCTTGCGAACGAGGAAGTGGACGAGGCCAAGGAGCCCAATCCATTAAAGCTCTGACGGTTTTCACCATTACTTTCGTCATGTTACGAGGCAATTCTTTTTCTTTTCAGCCTTCCACAGCAGGCTGCTTTGGATTCAAGAGCTGTATTTTTTTGGGATTCTACGACGACACTTGGCTTTGGAGAAGTTTGACAAGACAAAAAAACGAAAGGCTGGGCTTGGGGCTTCACTTCTGATGATACCATGGACAAGAGTTATGCAAAGGGTTGGCTGCCTCTGAACTGTCGCAAGGCTTTGGGGCGAGTCAAGGCGAGAGTGGCGCGCGGGGGGGAAGAGGGGGCAAATTGGTAGGCAATGTTGTTGGGCTTCGCTGCCTGGGAGCCTGACTGGGCTTCCAACGAGGCGTTTTGGCGTTTGTGACAAGGCAATGTCACGGCGGATAGAAAGGGGCGGCATTGGGATCATGATGGTAGCGAGTCGGGAGGGGGGGGGACTAACCCAGAATTTTTATTTCAACGAAATATTGAATCGAATCTCGTGTGCTTTTGGTGTCCTTTTTGGCATTCCTTTTTATCCACAAGCAAGTGTGTCTTTCTCGGTCTTCCATTGCGTCTTGGGGGCGGACGAGGCGGACGAGGACGGGAGGGAGCCGTAACCAAACCAACCGACCAACCAAGTTGCATCCCCTGGCACCACACCTCCTGTTGTTCCTCAGGTGCCAAGACGCCCGGCGCGTCCAAGCACTGCACTCCAGCCGCAGTTCATTCTACCCTCAAGCAGGCTGCTTGTTCTCGTGACTTTTGAGGCTTGGCTTGCTCCCGGTCAGTCAGTTCATGCGCGGGGCCGACTCGGGCGGCCGTCATCGCATCCCAAGCACGTTTTTTCTCTGCGATTCTAGACCTAACTCTCTACACTAGGTCGCGCAAGGCGACCGTCTCACGAGCAAGGGGAGGGATCAACTAAAAAATCTTGTTTTTGCCGCGTCATGAGGTTGAGGCGATGCGATTTTAAGGTTTGCAGCTTTGTTGGGATGCTGATATTATGCCATATGTGAAGAACATATATAATATCCCAACGCACTTTTGTCCCGGTACTTTTTCTCTTCTGTTCCTGGCACTGAGTACTGTACTCGAACCCCTCGTTTCTGGCGATATACAGGGGTCATATCCGAGCGGTGCCGCAACGAACCTATCGAATCCCCGCGGAACGCAGCCTTGCCTTGGCTCACGACGCGACACAACATTCGATCTTTTCTGAGGATTCTTTTTCATCCTTATCGCCATCGTTCGAGTTGGGATCAGAGAGACTCTTTGGAATTCATTTGAAGCGCGGGTTTTTGCGTGTGTGTTTGGGTGTTGTCGCTCTTTTTGGGCTGGGCTGGTTTAGCTACCTATCGAATTGGTCGTTCGACCTCAACTCAACACACCACCACTCGCCTCATCTCGCGCGTCCACACACACTCTCTCTCATCGCGCGAGCGCAAAAAAGGACGCCTGGACTGGTCCGCCAGCTGTTTTTTTTTACCTCAAGCGCGCCTGGATTTTCCTCATCAGGGCAGGGCCGCCTTTCTAAACGCGCTCCAAAAGTTTCCCTCCCCTGCCCTCCCCTCCCCACCCTAAAAAAGGGGGGTCGGAAAAGGGCAACGACAGACGACAGACATGGCGGACAACTCGACAGACACCGACAGTTGGTTCCCCGTCGGCAAGCAGGACCTCGGCGGATGGCGCTTCGACGTGATCACCCTGCTCGCCGTCATCGGCGAGTCCTCGGTAGCGGTGCACGCGCAGACGCTGACGGCCTCTACGCTGTGTCTGCTGCCGCGCATCATCCCGGCCCCGCAGGCGCTGCTGCGGCCGGTGCGGCCCCAGCGCCTGCCCGAGGTCACGGCCAAGATGGCGGGCGTGTACGGCGGCATCGTGCTGGACAGCGTCGGGTTCTTTGCGAACATCATGCACCCGCTCGAGGAGCTCAAGCCGTACGCCTTCCGCGTGCTCGAGATCAAGCATCGCGATCTGAATGATGTCGCCGGGCTGGGCAGGGTCGTGCGGAAGCCGGGTGGTGATCGGATGGGGCATGGCTGGACGAGTAGTGTGGATGGGATGAGGAATTTCTTTCAGCGCGGGAGGGCGAAGTCGGCTTCGCTTGATGGGGAGGATAATGATGACGACGGGGAGGGGAGCGAGGGGGTCAACAACCTGGAGAGTGGAAGTGGTGCTGGTGGTGCTGGTGCTGGTGCCGGTCGTATCGGCGGTGGTATCAGTATGGGTTTGCATCGGAGGAGCCCCGGCAACAATAGGGTCACGTTCGAGGAAAGGGGGGAAAACGTCCAGATGGACACCATCAACCCGGCCGAGGGCCAGAGCAACGGTGCTGTTGGTGACGACCAACAACAAAGACAACAACCGCCGGCACCGGAACCGCTGCGGCTCAGGATGCGGCGGCAGTCCAACCTGGCCGACTTTCTGGTGAACCCGACCATGGTCAACAAGCAGGAGCGGTACGCCGTCCCGCCGGCGCCGTACTCGCCGCTGCACATCGTGTCGGTCCTGTCGTGTCTGCTGACGATTGCCATTTTTGTGTGTGCGGCCATCTGGAAGGACGGCACGGCCATGACGGCCATCGCGGCCATCAGCATCGCCAGCACCGTCACGTGCTACGCGAGCTACTGGCGGCCGCTGCTGATGCACCGGCCGGCAACGAGCAAGGTGCCCCCCGGCGACGTGGTGATCCGCACGCGCGAGGGCGCGTTTGTGCTGATCCGGTGTCGCGAGGAGGTTGCCCGCGAGCTGTACAGCGGTACCGAGGAGTGTCAGTACGTGTCGACCAAGTATCACCGCGTGTTCATGGGGCTCGGCATGGTCTTGTTGATGGTGGCGGTCGTGCTGCTAGGGAATTGCGGGTGGTATAGCCAGGTGATGATTGGCATGTCGTATATCTTGTTGAATGCCTTGTATTGGATTATTGGCTTGGTGCCGGCCAAGTATTTCTGGTATGTTTTTTTGTCTCCTCTCTATCCCTCGATATCTAACAGCGGGACAAGGGACCTGAGCAGATACACCATGGTCGACATCACCCCGGACGACGCGCGCGACGCCCACCTCGTTACGTCGGACGACCCGCGCGAGGGCGCGCCCTCGTTCACGCGCACGCTGTGGTACGCCATCCGCGAGACCAGGCACAAGGCCTGGGCCGAGCGCAGCAGCGCCATGCCGGGCACCGAGCAGTGGAAGAAGTGGCTCGCCGAGGCGGTCGAGAATGCCTGGCAGAACAAGCGCGACTGGCCCGCTGTCACGCGCAAGAACGAGATCATGAAGGAGAATCTCGAAGCTACCTCGCCCGTCATGGGCTCGGCTGTGGTGGACTATGGGGCTGCCGCTGGCGCTGCCGCTGACGGCGCGGGGACGGGGACAGGGACCGGGACGGCGACACCCAACACGACAACGGGTACAGGTACCGGCGCTGCTGCTACGCCTCCTACTGCGAGCGGTGGTGCTGGTCCCGGGGCTACTGCGGCTGGTGCTGTGCCTGGGTCCTCCTCTAGGGCGAGCAGTGTCGTCAGGACGCCGGACACGGCCGAGCAGGTGGCGCCGTTAGATCCGGTCCAGCCTAGGTTTTTGCACGAGCGGACGGGGACTTTTTAGGTTCCTGCTTTTTTGCTTCGAGCCTCCTCGTCCTTGACTTTTTACGTCTCGTGGTTTAAAACATTTTCACTGCCCGCCCTTACGATACCCAGATCGGTTTAGTAACTGATTAGCATATTATTTGTCGACGTCATTATTATCATCAGCATCACCATCTAACAGCACTTTGAGGCTTATATACGTTTTGGAAAGCAGCCGATGTGGAATTAGGAGGGGGCCAAAAGGGAAGATCATTAGCAGGGTGTTTATGGAGTTTGTCAAGGAATGAGGAGGACGCTCAAAATCGGGAAGGATATAAACCGGTCAGGACGGCGAGGATTGTACCATACTTGTAACTTGCATAATGTTGAATACGTTGGATGTTTTTCTTTTACTTACAAGGCACACCTCGATACGTCCCAGCAGAGGTGTGTCCTCGTGTATCCGGGAGTCTCGGGACGGAAGATGATGACAAGTGACGTCCGCCTTTCCCAAACATTTTAGAAGATGAAATGATTAACACCAACTGGCAATCGGAGGCCCCAAGCCCATCAATCACCATGCCTTCATCCTGCAGGTTTTGATCGGTGAGAAAGTGAGATATGGGCGCAAGGCTGGGCGTTCCGGTCCTCAACGTCAGCTCGGGCTTTGGTCCCGATGCATTTTCTTATCCCTCACGGCCGGCAGGTAGGCATCCCGTCCCATCCCCCCGTTTAGGAAAGTCCGAAAGTTCGAGGTGAGAGTTGTCGCGTGAGCGTAGTGTATCCCCGCGGCGTAAACTCCCGAACATTTAGAGCAAACTGTTCCAAGCAAATCGGAATCCCGATCTCCTCCTGCTCCTTCCTACAGTTCATTCCTTGGAAGAAAATCCACAGGAAATGCAAGAAGGAAGCCATCGCGTTTCGCGGAGGACGCCGGGCTGCCACATGCTGCGGACCCGGAACAAGCCGGTCATTTCGTGGGGGGAAACTTCTGGGGATTGGCCCTGATTCCGAATTGAGGCATGCACCGCGCAGGCGGGCGGGCGGCCAGCTGGGCGAAGCCTCACAATCACAGGTTCACAGCCTTCCCCCGGTTCCAAGACATTTTTTGTGTGTTCTGCTCTACTCTACAAAACTTCATCTTTTTGGTTGGTCGCCGCGGGGGGTGGGGGGGCTGCGCTCCTGCTTGCTGCAGCAGAGTGCAGACCTGTTGTCTCTCGCGCGTTGCGTTGCAGCAGCAGCAGCGGTCTCTGTCTGCCAGAGAGAGAGACGACATCGACCCTTGTTGTCTCCGGGCGCAGGAAAAAAGAACGGAAAGGATTGGGATTTGATGCCCGTCCGCTGCTACGGTGGTGGAAGAATGAGTCATAGCTGGTGTCAAAACTCAATTGCGACCCCCTGGAGAACAAGTGCGCTCCAGTCGTTCCAATTGAGCGATCTGATTCGACGCCCGCCAACTTCCCCAGATGACAGAAAACGCGAAATGCGAAATGGGAATCGTGTCTCCTTGTCTCTCTCCCGTGTCCTCTTCCACAGGGGAAATGGATGGGGGGGCGTGTTGTGTACACTAATGAAATGGTGGTGTGGAAGTTAGGGTTTCCCAGGCAAAAAGAAAGACCGGACGGGATATCCACACTCCCCCGTTCAACCCCCGTCCTCGCACAGAGAAAGCGGGCTGCCTTGGGAATGCCAGATCGTGATGATGGGGAACACGCGGACGTCCTCGTTTGATGAACTTGCGCAATGCCAGGAGCGGGATGAAAGCAGATATGGGACGAAGACGGAAAGGCCAGGTAACCCCGATCGTATGCGCGAGATCGCGCAAATGTGCGGAACCAATACAGACAAGGTTTTGTGACGACTGGGCCGACGACGCCGTTGCGCGTAAAGTCCTATCGCCCATAGGCAAAGACACAGGACTCGCAAGGCTTACGAAGGACGTTGCGCGCCCATTCTTCAGACTCCTTTCCTGCAAAGGCAATTGTGTCCCCATCTCCCCTCCTTGAATTTTGGACCTGTGCGAATGGCTGCTGCAGGCAGTCGACGGACACGAGACCTTTGGATGCCTTTCATTTTTGACATGATGCTCCTCGGCTCGGCGCCCTTCACTTCAGTTTGGATGTCGCTTTCTGCAGTCGTTTCAACCGGGACGATATCCCTGTAGGCGGTGGATGCAGCCTGCAGCTGATTGGCAGGGCATTTGAGGCTGTGGGGCTGTGCCTCAGCAGTTTGCTAGAGAGGTACGCACGGTCATGGGCGAAAGATGATAGTGCTATTGACCGAACTGACCTAAATGTTGACTTTTAGGACCATGATTTTCGGACGAAAAAGTGATTTTAACCAACCCAAAGGATAAAAGCTAATAAATACTGTTTCTGTTGAAGATTTCATCCTGAATCCTGCACGCCAACCCGGAGGACTTCTGGCCGCACTAACATATGAAGCCACATGCACCAGTACCCAGCGATTATGACTCATATTCCCTCCCCTGGCCATTCCCTTTCCGGTTCGCCGGGGTGTGCTACCGCCGTGGGGCACCAACGCCCACCCGCACGGGCGCTCAGGCTGGGGCGCGCCGGCTTGCTGCCTGATAAAAAAGCCAACTCCGCCCACTTTTCTGAGCACTCTCTCCTCTTTCCTCCAACCCAAAACTTCCACAAAACACACGCATCTGAGATCCAAGGCATCAACCAAGATGCGTTAAATCACGCTTTCCCCGTCGTTTCGGCACCCATCGCCAAAATTTCTTCCCAAACTCAACACCCGCTCCCCACTCTTCACACTTCAGCTCTTCCTTCACAGGTAGAACTGAACTTCAGCACCCTGCTTCCCAGCTCGCGCTCAAGTTCCCTCAACACCGCCGCCATTCCCGGCCAAGACTTCCCAGTCTTCACAACGGATTCCCAACAGTCAACATGGCTTCCCACCAGTTCCTTGAGCCTGCCGGCATCATCCGCGCAACTACAGCAATTCGATCTGCCCCCGCATCAACAGGACTTCGTTCTGTACGACCAACCGATCAAGCGTTCACCTAGTCGCTCCGTCTCGCAGCCTTCCGCCAACGGAGGTGTAAACCAGACCAATCAGCAACATCGCAACCAGCAACTCTTTCCGCAGCAACCGCAATCATCTCCGTCGCTGCAGAATCAGCGTGTTGCCAACATCATCCAGGCTACAGGGCATCAAACGACGTCTTCGGTATTCAGCAATCGGTTTCACTCTTCTGCGCAGAACCCAGCTCAGTTCTACGCTTCGTCCGCTCCATCATCGTCAGCTGCTTTGAACTTGCACAAGCAGAACACGCAGAACCGGCACCATCGGCCCCCTGTTCCTCTGTTCTCTCAAAGCACCGGTAGCATACCGCAAGCCAAGATGAACTTGCAAGGTAGGGAGCTCCAGCCTCGTTTTCCTGACAGCTCAAGAGGCTCACGCTCTACTTCAGACTTGGACTTTGACGATTTCACCTCTTTTGAGGGTGGAGCATCCACCACGGCGTATTCATCGCCTGCTCTTCCAACCGTATTCGATCTCAGCGGCACCCCAGGCTCCAACAATATGGGTACGGTCTCGCCGCATGATCTGCTCATCACTGAGCCGTTCATGTCGGCGCCGAACTCGACCGCCCTCACGACTTTGACTTCGCCATCCGTCTTTGATGGGTCGCCAAGCTTTGACGCTGACAATTTCGAGTGCTCGCCCAACTTCGGCACCAGCGACTATGAGGTCAACAACCCTGAGCACTGGTTCCCATTGTTCCCCCAGACTTCGACAGCCGCACCGGCTCAGGTGAAGCCTGAGCAGTCGCCTGCCGAGAAGTCTGAGGAACTCGAAGGCTCAGAGCCCGCTGCCCCCGGGCATCGGCGCAGGTCCTCTGGCACGTCTCCCCCGTCTGGTCGCCACTCGTCTGTCTCTGGCGTCAGCTCCCGTCGTCGAGACAAGCCTCTGCCTCCCATCATTGTGGAGGATCCCCACGACACTGTGGCGATGAAGCGAGCTCGCAACACGCTCGCAGCTCGCAAGTCCAGGGAGAGAAAGGCACAGCGTCTGGATGAACTGGAGGAGCGTATTGAGAAGTTGACACAAGATCGAGATTATTGGAAGAACAAGGCGCTTGCGCTGGGTGCACAAGAGTGAACCGCAGACAAATGCTCTGGAACGACACAGAAACCCTCAATGGACGGCATTGAGGAGGGGATTTTGGGAGGAGGTTATTACTAGGGTTTCGCGGCTTCTTACCGTGTTATTTCCATCCTGTTTGACTTATTCTTTGGGTGGCTATCGTCATTGAGATGGCCCAGCACTTGTACTGGCTTAGTTTCCTATGAGCGATACGGCTCTGTGGCTTTCTGCCTCTATGGCTTTCACAATTCAAATCTGGTGAAGGGACTTTTTGATCTGGCAATGTGAATGAAGTGAATAGTGATTGTGTCTCAAGTCCGATGCCAAGATGGGGACCGTAAGCAACGAATTAGCCGCCTGAGGCACGGGATATTCATTATTCGCCTGCATATCCGACAGCCTACAGGAGCGAGCGATGCAGCCTGAGCCCGAGCCTGAGCCTGACCGCCATTTCCACCCAGCCCAAGCGTGCCAACCAGGTTTCTGTAAAGTGTCGGTTCAACTCGGCTCTGCGGCTGGTGGGCGCTGGTTTGGGGCGCAGTTTTCCCACCTGTAGAGTACTTTGTCCTTTGGCGATGCGTACCCTGAGGCATGGGTATTCACGGGTCTGTGGGAGTTCTAGACTCTGAGTTGGGTGTTGATGCCTTTGATGCCTACTGCTGCTGCCTTGAAGTGCTGTATTCTGCGATGCGTGGACTTTGTGTTTTGAGGCTTGGTTTTTATGGACGGCGGGAGTGGGGGGTTTGGTTTGGGCTTGGGAGATGGTGATGGTGGTGTCTGTTTTGGAAGTTGTAATGGGCTTGAGGGTTTGCTATGTGGTGTAATGTATTCTTTTGGACGTGGCTGTTCTGTTCTGCCTTTGTAGTTCCAGGTTCTCTCCCCTGTTGATGTTGTGATGATGAGTGCATATGGTATGTGGTGTAGGTAGGTTTGGGATGGATAGACCGCAGGGCGGTGGTATTGTACTTGCACAATACCTTGCTTGGTTATTCCAGCGCCTGTCCGTCCATCCCTGTCGTTGTTGGTTGGGTTGGGTTGTAAACTTCCTGGCTTTTCCATGAGCCCGGGGAGAGAGAGGGCCGTCCCCTTTTTCATCGTGGGCAGGGTAAGATCCTTGAACTTCACCGTAGCCAACTCTGAAAAAAAAAAACCAGCCACAATTTTGACCCCTTTTTTTCTCTGGGGTCGGGTGAGGAAGGTCTGATGAGAAGAAAATATGGAGAGATGATCAACATTTTACACGGTACCCATCTCGGTTTCCTCATCTTTTGCGTATATATGTGTGTATAACAAATAAAAGGATCCAAGGTTCGGATACAGACAGACCAACAAACTCCTACGGACAAAAGCCTTGGATTGTTCGTAAAGGGATAGAGTAAAAGAAATCATGCTACTCTTCTTTTACTGGTGGTGATAAACAAGAACAGAAACGTCGGGAATGTCTTGTAAGTTTCGGAGGCAGGTTCTAGTTAGATAGTGGTCTGCTAGTTTTCCATCCGTTGCAAAAGATATACTTATCGTTTCAAACTAACTGGGCATATAGACCTAAGTAAGTTACGTAGGGTAGTTCAGAGTTCAGCGTCGCAAACTGTTGACTCCCTGGGTAGATACCCACGGGGGAGGAAGGGAAGGAGCGAGGGAGAGGGTTCCCTAGCCGAAACCCAATATCACATCATCAAAAACACTAGATCAAATCATTTCTTCTTCTTCACATAACCCAATCATCATTCATCAGATCAAAACTCGACAGCAAAAAAACCTTTTTATTCGGTCCCCTCCCCCCGTCGAGAGAGAGAGTGAGAGTGTGTGTGCATACCCCTAGTGTACTACAACTACTTCTCATGAGTGTGTGTAAAATCAACAACATCCTAAACCAGACAGACCGACACCAGTTCCCTCCCCCCCATCTTTCCCTCTTCTTCTTCTTCTCCCTCCTGCACAGAGAGAAAAGAGTGAAACCACGACGAGTCATTCATAATAACCCAATCCCTCCCTTCATTCCTTCCATCCATGTCTCCTATTCTTCTTCTCCGTTCTGCCCCCCTTCTTATCCCATTTTTGTGTGAGTTCGGAAAAAAGAACCCGCGATAAAATGCCCATGATGATCTCCATCCCTCCCCCTCAAACCAAATCCTTCCTCATCAAAGGACAGTGACAGAGAGAGAGAGAGAGACGGAAAAAAAAAGGAGTGACAAAGGGAACAGAACCGAAGACGACAAAAACAACCAAAATTATCTCGGGCAAAAAAACAAGAGAGCATTCGCTAAACACCCATAACCCCATTCTTGTTAAGCCCGGCCCCTTTTTAGAGACAAAAACGCAAAAAAAGAGTCTTTCTCAAAACAAAAACAGAACAAGACTCTCGAAAAAGACGTACACGGCGTTTGTAGTAAGACCATAAGATGGAGACATGAACCCGTTTCCCTTTCTCTCTTCTCGATTGTTGTTGTGTCCCGTGTCGCCCATTCTCTTGTTCCTTTTTGGTCCGTTCCCATTTCCTCCCCACATTCCCATCATTGGGGGGATTGCTTGCTTCACGTTGTTCCCTTCTTTCATGAAAAAAAAAAGCAAGAAAAAAAACCTCTTCTCTCTCTCCTATGCAGCTTTACTCGCGGAATGTGCTGGGTTGGATACTCGTACATATACAGTGTCGGATATTATTTTGTGTCGGTCCGCTCGAATTATAAACCATGGCGACAAAAAAGAACGCCGTGGCATGATGCTGGGGTTGTTTTAATTCACCGTCATTAGCTGCATCCTGGGCGAGTCGACCGACGTTCTGCTCAACACAGAATTGTTGCTGTGACTCTTGGGTAATCGACGCGGCGGGCTCGAAGCCGGGTCGGTAAAAACTTGGGTAAAGGCCGGGCTGCCATCGGGGTTGTGACGTGGTCGTCGTTCTCGTCTCGGTGTTCCAGCTGGACTCTGCGTCAAGAGCTCTGCCCGTCGCACTGCTTCCGAGAGCGCGTCTCGCAAATGTCCTGCTCGCTTCACGAGCTCCTGGAGGCTATTCGTATCAAAGAAGAGCTTGGTGTCTGAGGCCTTCATGGGAGACAAGCTCTTGACGGGGTCCGATATCGATCGTTGCTGCTGCATCGCTTCGATAACCGTCGAGATGGCGGAATTGCGACCCGGGCTAGGAGCTGGTGCCTCGGGAGTATGCGGACGTGTCAGTCGTGACGACTCCTCTGTCAACGGCCACGAAGTCCCGAAAATGTCGTCATCGGGAGAAAACACCGACCGCCTCCTCACAACCTGTCGCTCTCGCACCACTGTAGTCTTGCCCATCTCCGGCTCTGGGATATTGAATGGATCCTCCGAGCCATCGAGGAGACGGCTATCGAAGCCTTTGTCTGGGAATCGATCGTCCTTCTCGTTTTCCCGCTTGGTTGACTGACCGCCCCAATCCAGATCGTCGTCTCCATCCTCGTCCGGCGACGCGAGAGCAATAATGTTCTCTGCTTCTTTCCATTTGGGCACCAAAGGTTCATGCATGATGTTGAGATCCCGGCCGTGGCGGCAGAGCCGCTTCAAATCGTTTACTAACAGCGACAGTTCCCGGATCTGGCCGGAATGGGCTTTGACTGTGGGCTGCGTTGCCTGGATGGAAGCCGGTACGACCATGGAGAAACTCGTTGCGGAATCCTTTCCATCTTTGATTTCCAGACCGCCTTCAAACTCAAAATCATCATCCCATTCCTCGCTCGCCGGTTTGGTGCTCAAACCCCAAGTGCCAAATTTCGGCTGCGCCTTGGAGGCATCAGCAGGATCAGGAACGACGGGCACGCTCTGGCTCCGCACATGGGCCGCGCTGGGTCCCTTTCGGGTGGCGGAGCGGCCGCCTCTCAAATCCATCTCTTGCTTTCCGTGCACTGTCTTGGGGCGAGCGGAATGGCCGTCGGCGTCGATCCTTTCGTGGCTGGGAGTTTCGGCCCAGTCGAAGATATTGCTACGCGGTCGCTCCGTCGTTAAATCTCGTTGGAGGTCGTTGCTGGTATTGCCGTTGAAATTCGCCAGAGCGTGACGCAGAGTAGGGCTGACCCGTCGGGAGTTCGTCGAACTGGAAGGTGGTGAAAGGTGGTTGCTAAGGGTGTTATCGTCGTCCCGTGCCCAGTCCTCGTCATCGTCGTCATCTATTGATGGGCGGCCAAAGTCGCGGTTCGCCAGCGACAAGACTTGCACAGCGTCGAGCTCGAAATCGTCGGATTTATCATCTTTTCGTTCGAACTCGATCGGATCGGCGAGATGGCCTGTCCGGACTGGTGTCGGGAGGCTCTCATCCTCCTCCGTGATCTTTGTTTCGCCATCCCATGATCGCCCCAGGATCTCCTGGATCGACAGCCGCTTGGTCTTGCTGTTGCTGGCCGTGCTCGGCGGCGACTCATCAAACATGGATTCAAGCGGTGTCTCGACCGTCCGTACCCTACTCGACGAAGCCACGGTTCTGAACGAGTCGAAGACGCCATCGCTGCGAAAGTCGGTATCATCGTCACCAGATAACCCATCGCGGGCCTCGGCATCCGAGCTAGCAAGGGTGGAGGCGCGCTCGCCAGAAGGGCCCCGACTGCGGGGGAAAGTCCCATAAATATGCGCACTAGACGTATAGTTGCTGGGCATCTGGCTGTGCTTGGTCGGTGTTGCCGATGACGAATTCGACAGACCTATCCTGCTGATGTCGAGGTTAAAAGTCGATATGCGGTTTAGTGGGGGCAGCGGGGAGGAAGAATTCCTCTTGCGAGGTTGAGGGCGTGCCGCTGGCTTCGCCTCGGTTTCGACTGGTGGCCGGTTCTCTGGGGGTGTGAAGATCTCCTCGAGTGTCGACTTGGTGACGGCTTGGACTGGACTTGGTGCATCCGCCATCGGGGGCGACATCTGCCGGCTGCCTCCGCTCTTGGTATCCATCGTGCCCCGTCTGGGCCGCCGCATACTCCCAGTCCTCGAAATCCAACTGGTTGGCGAGCTAAAGTGCATCGAAATCGATCTCCGAGCCCGCTTCGATGGTGTTGAGTCGGTCGACTCGGAAGGATTGCTCGGCTCCTGCGATGTTTCTCTGGATTCCGGCTTCTCGTTGACGACCTCGACTTCATCGGCCGGCATTTTCGCGCCTCGTATCCAGTACGCCTTGGTGAGGTAGGCACGCGGCACGCTGGTGAGCTGTATCGACACCAGTTTACGAGGTAACGTGGACGTCCCAGGGCTGCTGTCACTGGTGGGTCCCGCGTTCCGTCGACCAATCGATCTCGAAGTCTTCCTGTGGAAAAAAGACGTCCACGTTCCTGGCGCTTGTTTCGGGTCTGGAACCTCCAGCATGGGCCGTGGAACAAACTCCCGCCCCGCGTTCTGCTGGTCGAATGAGTACTTGGCGCCGGGGGGTGGTGGTCCGGAGAAGCCGCCCTGGCTTTGGAATTGTTGAAGGGTTGCAGACCGTTGGTGGCTCGTGGCCGGTCTCCGCAGCGTCAGCATCTGCGATTTTGACCCCCTCCTCGATAACGTCCCCTGTGAAGGCTGCTGTTGCCCCGAAGGCGTCCGCTTCACCAGCTTGTTCGGCGCCTGTTGCGGTGGAGCTGTTCCGGATCCGAGCATAGGTGCCCCTGAGCTGTGTGAGAAGAGTGACGGAGAATCGGGGGCTACGCTCGACCGCGGGCTGCTCCCATGTTGAGAGAGCGGCCGAATCGACAGTCGCCGTATCCAGGAATCTCTTGAGGATATTGAGTCGCGGGCATTCTCTGTAACCGGCCGCGGAGCAGCCTCACCCTGTCGGATGAAGGACTGCCTCCGTTGACTCTCCCTGGGCGAGGAGACTTGTATTCCTGTTCGAACCGTGCGCGACGCGTTCGGAGGGTAGTACCCTGGGGGATGCGACGAAAGCGGCCCGGACGACGGCTCGGTGCCTTGCCTCGAGGAACTGTATGGGAACTCTTCGGACGGGGAGGGGTATGGGGAGACGGCGCTGGACCCGGGGCGGGAACCTGTGAGTGGTGATCTTGTCTCGAGCCCAAGTGGTATTCCCCTCATCGACATCGGCCTAGGGGCATCGGACTCGGGCGGCTGTCCAAACACAAGACCGGCAGCGGCGGCCGCGACGGCAGTGCCGGTTCCCACAAGCTGCATGAGGAAGCCAAGTTAGCATTGGAATATAAGCGTAACGCAGTCGCGGTGACAGTCGACGGAGGAGGGGTGGTTTTGCGTGGTGTCAGGAGCTAGAAAAGTGGTGAGGGGACTAGCAGATCGATCGGTCCCTTTGATTCGGGCACCATCTTGTGCTATACGAGTCCCGTTGCAGTGCGCTGGGTAGGTTGTGTTTGTGCTCTGCGCGAGGCCTGCCTATTTTTGAATGGGATTGTTTCCGACAACTTACACTCGGCACGACCTGCATGGCTGCGGGCTGCTATGTCGACGACGCGAGGCCGCGGGAGGAAAGAGGGATAAAGGAGGATTCGGTACTCGTCGAGGTCGTGATTGGCATCGTCAGGACATTACGAAGAATTCCGGATGCTGGGCTCGAAATGAGTGCTGGCATGCGAGGGCGACCCAGGCACGTTCCTGAGGTTGCTGCCGCCCGCTGAAGTCCCTCCAAGCAAGCTCGACCAGGGCGCTCCAGAGCCCGCGCACTGCCTGGAGAGAATCGATGCGGCCGACGGAGAGAGAGCGAGGATGATCACGGGTCGCTGCCGGATTGTTGTTGTAGGTCGGCCGAATAGGTCGGAAAGGAGAAACCGCAGGGTCGGGCAGTGGGCCGTCCGTCTGCAGCTGAGAGCGAGGCAATCGAAAAGACGCGACCGGGCTGCTGTTGCTGCTTCGGGGTCGGCAGGATTGGCTGCGCGGGCGTGGGCGGGCGAGATTGCACACGCTTCAGACTGGACGGGGGGAATACTGAGGTGCTGCAACCCAGGTGGGTAGTAGGTCCAAGTCCAATATCCAAGGCCTCACAACGCGATTATGCCGTGTAGGAGACCGATGCGGCGGCCGTCACTACTTTTTTTTCTGAGAGGCGGGGACACAATGGCGAGGATGTTTCGAGGTGTGCAAATCTCAGGCAGCAAAAAAAAAATTACCAGCTCGTCGGCACAAACAGAGAAGGCACACACACACACACACACACCCACGCTTCCGTCCCATCCACTCGCGTCTGGAAAGGATGGGAGAAAACGATCTTCCCCAGTTCGTGCCGGGCTGGGGTCGACAGGCTTTCAGGCCTGGGCCTTGTCGCCTTGGAAGCACGCCAGGATTGGGCCCTTTTGATTGTCGCTCGGGTACGATGCGGGTTGAGCGACTCAGAGCGAGACCTGCTTGACGCTAGCGAGTGCACGGAGGATGCGCTGCTGTATTTCAGGTATCAACAGCCATGGGTGTTTTCTAGGTACAAACACCCTCTAATCTCTGCTTCCTGAGGCGCGCCATGTACTGGGTAAGCACGAATTTCTGACATCTCGGCGCGGGGCTCCCACGTTCTTGCCAGCAACAGGCTTGCTGCCCACGAGAATGCAGTGGGAAGCTACAGCCGCCACTCCGTTCTCGAGAACAATTCCACGGCCGGCCTCGGGACGCTCTGGTCTTTGGTATTCTCCTAAACCATGTCCGGCCTGCGCGGTCGCCCCGACTTTTATTTGGGCAGAACCATGGTCTCGATCCTTCGGTTGGCGGTCACGGCGCCCTCAGCGCTGCGCAGTCGAGCGGCGTTTGGAGCTTCCTCCTCCACCTCGTCGGCTGTCCTTCAGTTATACCCCTCCAGGGCGGGGATGGGCCCTGCACTGAAACGCTGGAATACCTCTGCCTATTTTGGGCGTGTTGCGAGAGCTCATGTCCCAGCAGATGGAATCGAGATGAGCCATCATGTGCTGGTCGCCAATGGCCTTTGTCTGCCTACTGATCCACGATGGCGCCGGCGCGGGAAGCTGCTCATGATGCCCCAGCATTCACTAACTACCCGTACACGCTGATTTCCTCGATCCGGAGCCGCCGCGCGGGGGTTGGACGCAGGCGCGTTGTGTCATTCCACATCGATCTGGATCTGGCGTGGATCGCCTGGGGGGCTGTCATTCGTCACGCAGCCCACTGAGAGCAAGGCCCCCGGCCCGCCAGCAAAAATGCACTTTTTGGCACGTCGTGCAGTCCGAACGAAGGCGCCGCCCCTGGCTCCACTGGATTTGCGTGACCTTTGCTTGACAATTGACATTGCATGTCAGGGCTGTCCTGTCCTCCCAGCCTGTCTTTTGACTGCAGCTGGACTTTGTCGTGAACAGTGATCCACCCAGCGCAGTCGAACGTGTCAAGACGACGTCAAAAAGCAAGATGGCCCCTTCTTGTCGACGGCGGAAAGCTTGCGGGCTGCAGGTCAAGCAATATCCAACCCACCACATCGCGTCCTCCCGGGACCCGAAGGCGCGCGAGACTTCCAGGAATGGCATGAGATTTTTCTAGATTCCTGTTTCGAAACCCGGCTCCCTGCTCCTGGCCGCAACCTCAGCTCGCCCCGAGAATGGTAACGAGCCAAGTGCTCCGAGACTTGGCCCCCGGAGCATATCTAGGAAGGCGACGTCGCCGCCGCTTGATCTGCTCCGAGTCGTCCGCTACTAGCGGCTTCGTTGTCGCCGTCCTGCCTTGATCCCATCCCCCTCGATGACGTTGAGCTGCTTCTCCTGTCGTTCGTATTCCACTTTCTTTATCCCGCGGAGACCGTCCTGCTGGGGCCATCTCCTGACCCAAAGTTCCTCTATCCACCTGCAGCGGTTTTTTTCCTGCTGGAACCAGGCACAGCCAGCCCCCCCGCCTTTCTCGGCAGTGGGGCGTTTTCGACTTACACACAGGGAATGCGTGGTAAAGGTATAGCAGAGCCAGGGCTCATGTATAACGGAGCCGGCCAAACACATCTCAGGAAATCGAATGCAGCACATCTCAGCGCGTTGCGGCCGGCCGGTCGTATTGAGCCGTACCATGGAGGCCTGCCCCTGATGAGAAAGACGCACATTTTCGGGATGGAACCCACATAGGCAGGCAGCTCGGAAGAAAATCTTTTGGGAGGTCATCCTCATTAGCATTGAGCTACACTACTGTGTAATAATCCATCGCCTCGACCTATGAGATGCAGGGAGAGAGCTCCCCGTTCGGACAAACCCAAAGGGCTGATAATCCAAAACATGTCCACAAATTCTGGGCTTGTTGGAAGGAACCAACAGCCCATTTTCTTTGCGTTTCGTTCTCTCACCGGTAGGATTCTCCATCACAGGGTTCTCCGCTTTCTTACACCTGCTTTTTCGAACCCCTCTCCGCGCCGCCTGCCGCCGGGCTGATCGGCAAAAGGAAGCAGTGAGACGGGGCTAGGTTATCCTTTTTTCAGCCCCATCTTGCTTGCATCTGATTTGCATGTGTGGTTGGTTCTAGTTTTACTAACCTCGAAACCGTTACAAGAAGCTCGTTGGTGGAGAGCGATTTTGGCGCATCGAAGTGAGAGCTAGGCAGCATGTACTCTACATACCTAGTGTCCATGTAGGTATGATGTTGTGCACCTGCACACATGATCATCAGCCGCTCGCTCCCTCGCCGATGACCCCCCCTCCTCCTCCTCTCTTGCGGTTACTCTTTTCGCCATCACCCACCCCCGGGACAAGGGGACGACTTTGTAAGACGATATACCATCCCGGCCCGAGGGATCCCATTGGTGGGCTCGGGGAGGGGAGGGGGAGAGAAGGCGTTTTGCGGCAGGAGCAGCCGCCAGAGAAGGAAACCTTGCCGTGGGCTGATGACTGGCAGAGTGGCTTTCTTTTCGCAGTGAGAGAGACGTCTCTGTTCTCTTGTCTCTGGTCTGTGTTACCAGCCAAAAAAGACCCTGGCGTTGCCGGGGTCATCAGCGTCCTTGAGGGGGGTGGTGTATTCTACAGGACCCTGTCTGTTGTAGGGTAACCTTACCTACATGGATGGATCCATGGAAACTCGACACATATAGATCTTTCACCTCTTTCTGTTTTTGGTTTCAACAGAGAAGGTAGATTCTCTCTCACTTTCGTGTGTATCATGTCCATCAGGCAAGGCAGATGTCGTACACCAACAGACCATCAAGACGCTGGGTGACTAGATAGCCCACTGTTGTGTCATGTCACTAACGTATATATATGCTCTATCTACATATCTATGTACGTCAATGATTTTTTGAGAATACCTTGGTCACGACATGTACGGGACATGCACTACCCATTTGTGTGCCATGGACCACACTACCTACATGCGGAGAATCGCGAAAACGACCCAGCTTTTCTGATCACCTAGATGGTGCTGTGTTGTGCAATTGCAATGCAAGAGGGAGGGAAACACAAAGATGAGATCTCTGTGTCCTCTCGTGTGCTGTGTTCTGTTTTGTACATGTGCGCCTGTTCAACAACCTCTATATAAGCCACTCGAGCTATCTTACCTTGCCCTGTCGAGGGTGGGTCGGTGGTAGGTATCCTGCTGTTACTGCTTCTGCTGTGTGTGTGTGCCTGCCCTGTCTGCGTGCCTGTTGCCGTCTGCGGGTAATGTATGTATGAATATATATAGTGGATCTTTGGAAACCATGGAAACTCTTTTAGACACCGATAAACCAAAAAAATTGTCATGACCTCAAACTTGACAAGGCCTTATCTCCAAAAGAATCCAGCTGTCTGCCCGTCTCTTGCTCACCAGGCGCAACAGCAGGCATCCATGTATGGAACAATTAGACTTAGGTCTTGTCCCACAGTCGGACGAGAATATCCAGAGAGACAGCAAAAAAAAGAGACAAGACAGGCATCGAAAACGAAGAAGACGGCGGGACAAGGGACACAAGTTACAAACTTGACAACACCCCTGTGTGCACCATATTCTTTTCCCTTCCTTGCATATGTTCCATCTTTTCGGCTCTCCTTCGTTATTGTGCTGACAGGGGAGAAAGTAAAAAGGAGGCACAATTGATTGCCCCGCCCCGCGCCAGCGGGATGGTCTTCAATTCTGTGGGGAAGGTCGCAATAAAATATAAAAGAAGGCAAGAGACGTACAGTTTTAGCCCCCCAGGAGAGGTTAATCCAGAAGAAAAGGAGACGGCTTTCCCGTCTCTTGTCGTCGTCCATTCTTCCATGGTTTGTACCGGTGCCGTCACTTTAACCGTGGCATCTCCGGTTGGTGTTTCCCCCTTTTTTTCTCACTCAAGATAAAGCAGATAATGTACGGCGTCCGATTCGCTCGCTCGTTCGGTTTCATAAATAAACGATAACGAAGACCTTCTACACCGGGTTTGGAGCCCCTCGGCGGGAAATATGTCCAAAGTGAAAGGGAAGCCACCCTCGGCCAGTTGCCCGGTCGTACCATATCCACCTCAGATCGTGTTTGTGTGTTGTTGGTCGCCAGGGAACGATCGGCAGATACGTCGAGACCCGACGGGAACCGGCTCGCCAGGAGGCATCTCGCCGGGAGAAAAAACCGTGCTCTACCCGGCATGGCGGCATGGCTGACCTTGTGCTGCTCGATCAGCCGGCATCGTCCGTAAGGGTTTTGTTTACTAGGACCCTTACTCACGAAGTCTGGTTTTCGTCTATTGCAGAGCGCGCCAGACCATTGCCTGTCTGTCTAGCATCGTGGTTAATTGCTCCGAGAACACCACCTCCTGCGTTCTGCAGCCCAGAGGCATGGCAACGCTCGGGGAAGGCCTGAGTAAAAGCCAGCCCTGAACGTTGTGCCACCTGAGCTCGTAACGGCACGGGAAGTGGGCTGCCGCATCGAATGTCAGGACGAGATGCGGGACACAGCGCCACCTGAGAAGATTGTTCACACATAGATGTGTCGGGACAGAGTGCTGTGAAAGCCGACCGACGGATGCTGTTACCCTTCCACGAGAGCAGGCAGTTTGCCATCACGGGATCTCCCTGCCAGGACAAGGCCATTGCTGGATTTACCCACCTCGCCAGCGGCTCGGGACAAGACAACAGATGCAATGGGAAACATAGGGCCGACTTACTTCAAGGAACCGAGCCGAGAGGGCCTATGACAAAACCAATGACAGACGACAGAGGGAAACAACACCCGTGTGTCGCGCCATCCACGCCTCCCCCCAACACACGGACATGTATGTGGAGATATAAGGTGATGGAGGCTTGCTCGAAAATAACCGTTGTGAAACTTTGAAACATAACCGCCTGTGGGGGTTGCGGTGGCGGCTTACGGGATGAGACAAAGCATCGGCTGCGCCCGGTTGCTTGAGTTATGCCAGAGAACTATACTTGGCAGAGATATCGGGTTCTGAAATCCAGCCCGGAAGGCTTGCCGGACAGCGGCCCAGTCCGACAGCAGTCCCGGATTTCTTACGAGGCCGGAGGGGTACAATCTTGGATCCGTTGGGACGGTTCCGGCAGTACGACGGAGCGTCTTTCTGAGCCGAGTCTCATGGAGCACGAGGCTGAAGCTGGTACTCGTATGAATTCCTATCGACATGGGAAGGAGGACCCCTCGGACGGCAACAGACAGCGTGAGAAACATCAAGGCGGCTCTGGACATGTTTGGCCTTGTTGCCGATGGTCCTCCAGATGCAGTATCCGAACTCCGCCTCTCGGGTAATTGCACAGACTCGCGGGTTGTGTTGACGTAAGGCTTTGCAAGCTAAGTGTACTCTAGAGCTCCTGTTTGTGCCTGTTTGTCTGGTAGAAAGGGGCCCGGAGCCATGTGGGGAGCAATATGGTGATGCATGTGACGAGCCTTGTCGGCGACGGCGGAAGCAGTTGGACTTTTCTCCGTCTGCAGCGAGCCTCCTGGATGCAATGCTGCTGCAACTCTGCGGGGGACCTGGGATTCGGGCTGAACGACACCGACGAAAAGAGGCTCTGGACCAGAAAGCCAGGCCGGCCGGTAAGTGGACGAGCTCCTCGGGGTGCTACACTACACTTACGGCAAAGCGTCGTGTTGCAAAGCAATTCCATGCCTTGTTTGTGCCGCGGTGGAGCGTCGCGCCTTCGTCGGCTTGTCGAAAGGATTCTCGCCCGGACTAAGTCGAAAACCGGCAACCGAGCTGCGACGGGCTTGGTCAGGACGCTACTGCGTCGCAGCAGGCGGTGGAGATGGGTCGGCTCGAGACTGGCCAACGCAATGCCGTTCGCTGGGATGGCCGGTGTGTTGGAAATAAAGTGATTCTGAGGTGATTTGCTGCTGATGCTTGGATCGCTGCCCGACGCGCCACCATTGGCCAGACACGCGACACGCTCTCGATCTTTGACGTGACCGGCACCCGCCGCGTCTGCATCGCGTCATCCCACCGGGACCCTCGATTCGGCAGCACGTCCCAGGCTGTCCATTTGCCACTGCGGGGAGAATAACTTGTAAGCAACCCAAGGGATGAAATTCACTGGCCAGTCACTGCTTGTTGCGTCCAAAGCCACAAGGTTGCGACCCAGATTCCCGTTAATTGGACTGGACCACTCGTGCTCGTTGGTTTGCGCCAAAACGCGGAACCATACTGATACGGCGTCTGGATGTACTGGTCTCAGTCCATAACCGCTCTTCATCTCCTCAGACGAATAGTCAACCTATGAAAGTATGAACGGAGGTTGCCCACGTGGAAGGAAGCTGCATTCCGTGTCAAGAAACTCGATTTCCAGAAATGTGGAAGGAGGTGGAAGTGGTGTGCAAGTGTCTGTGCGAGCAAGGGGTCGTGGATGCCCAAAATGTCTCGCATCAGCGCCAATCAGACGGCTGCTTCCCCGCCGTTCCCTGTCAGCTGGCTGACGGCCCTGCAAGGCGGCGGCAAATCCCGCGCCGGTGGGACAGTTGCCAACTTCAGCGCCACAAAGCCGTGAGAAACGAAATTCTACAGTCCAAACCTGGTTAGCATCGGGACTTTGGAGAAGGGAAGTTTGCTGCGAGAATCATAATTACCAGGCGGTAATTGACCGGTGTTGCTTGCAGCTGTTTCGGGGGCTTTTTAAATTATTTTCCTGCGCCATGGATGCCGAAATTCGCTCCGTGCTTCCCAACATCGACCCGGTCGTGTCCGAGTACTCGGCCGGCTACCTGACCCATGCCTCGACAACATGGGCCGGGGACGAGGATGGCTTGGAGCCGTCTCCGCTCGCCGAGGCCGCCTCCGCCGTCACGGAACTCCTGGTCTCGGCCGCGGGAACCCCTAGTGCAGCACTCGAGGGCAAGATCCGGGCTCTCGTCGACAAATGGGTCGACAAGTACTCGGCCGCCAATGCCGACAGCCAGGATCGCCGTGGCCCGGTGGTGAGGCGTCTGGACCAGACCATCCATGTGGGCTCGCAGAGGAACATGTCGTCCACACTGGCTGTGGCCACGGGAGGTGTGGATCTCGAGTCGGCCAACGTTCGGAAGGTTGAGTCCAAGGTCGACAAGAAGAAGCTGGAAAAGGCCGAGCGCAAGATTGCTGCCAAGCAGAGCAAGAAGACCTTCAAGACGGTCGAGTACGAGGCCTCGCGTCTTCTCAACCAGCCCGAGGCTGCCCAGTCGTACGAGGAGTTCTACATGGCCGTCAACCCCTTGCAGCTGGGCGGCGGAGCTGGCGGCAAGAGCAAAGACATTAAGGTCGACAACTGCGATGTGTCTATCGGCGGAAGCAGGATCCTGGCTGACACCACTCTGACTCTCTCGTACGGGCACCGGTACGGTCTCGTTGGTCACAACGGTGTGGGTAAATCGACGTTGCTCCGCGCCCTGTCTCGCAGAGAACTTCCGATTCCCACTCATATTTCCATTCTCCATGTCGAACAGGAGGTAGGATATATTGCTCCACACGGATATTGTGCTAGCTAATGCGTGAATAGCTTACTGGTGATGATACTCCCGCTATCCAAGCTGTTCTGGATGCCGATGTCTGGCGCAAGGTTCTTCTCAAGGAGCAAGCTGTAAGCCCCCTGGCATTGTTTTGGTACGGTAAAATACTAAAGATCGATATAGGAAATCACCCAGAAGCTGGCTGAGATCGAGGCCGCACGATCATCGCTGGCTGACACGTCAGCCGATGCTGCCAAACTTGACAAAGACCGCGAGGCCCAGGACCAGCGCTTAGGAGACATTCAGGCAAAGCTGGCTGAGATGGAATCCGACAAGGCCGAATCGAGGGCTGCCAGCATCCTGGCTGGTCTGGGTTTCTCTCCTGAGCGCCAACAGTTTGCCACCAAGACGTTCTCGGGTGGTTGGCGTATGCGTCTGGCTCTTGCCAGAGCCCTCTTTTGCGAGCCTGATCTTCTGCTACTCGACGAACCGTCCAACATGTTGGACGTTCCCTCGATTACCTTCCTCTCGAACTATCTCCAAGGCTACCCCAGCACCGTGCTCGTCGTCTCCCACGACCGAGCATTCCTTAACGAAGTGGCGACAGATATCATCCATCAACACTCGCAGCGTCTCGACTATTACCGGGGAGCCAACTTCGATTCCTTCTACGCAACGAGGGAAGAGCGGAAGAAGACGGCCAAGCGTGAATACGAGAACCAGATGGCTCAGCGAGCCCATCTGCAAGCCTTTATCGACAAGTTCAGATACAACGCTGCCAAATCGTCAGAAGCCCAGTCCCGTATCAAGAAGCTCGAGAAGATGCCGGTCCTCGAGCCGCCCGAGGTCGAGTACAGCGTCCACTTCAAGTTCCCGGATGTTGAAAAGCTGTCACCACCAATCGTGCAGATGTCCGGTGTCACCTTTGGCTACACGAAAGACAACATACTCCTCCGGAATGTCGACCTCGACGTTCAGCTCGACTCCCGTATCGGTATCGTCGGGCCGAACGGCGCGGGTAAGACAACTGTACTCAAACTTCTCATCGGCAAGCTCTCGCCCACGACTGGCCTCATCTCGCAGCACCCTCGTCTCCGGGTAGGCTTCTTTGCCCAGCACCACGTGGACGCGCTTGATCTCAACGCAAGTGCTGTGGGCTTCATGGCGAAGAACTACCCCGGCAGGACGGATGAAGAGTATCGGAGACAGCTGGGCGCCTTTGGTATCACAGGCACAACGGGTCTACAGAAGATGGAACTGCTCTCTGGTGGTCAAAAGTCGCGTGTGGCTTTTGCCTGCTTAGCACTTACCAACCCTCACATTCTAGTACTGGACGAGCCTTCGAATCATCTGGATATCGAAGCCATGGATGCGCTGGCCGAAGCGCTGAAGGAGTTCCAAGGCGGTGTCCTTATGGTATCTCACGATGTCACCATGCTACAAACCGTGTGCACATCACTTTGGGTGTGTGATGGCGGCACTGTGGAGAAATTCCCCGGCGATGTGCAGGCATACAAGAAGCGGATTGCAGCCCAGGCGGATGCTGCCGGCGTAGTGAAGCAGCATTAGAATAGGCAGTATCTACTGGTACAGTACATATAGTTTATACCAAACGAATCGCATGTGCAAGGACGCAAGTCCTAGTTTTCTTAGAGATATAGCCTGCATTAAACGAGTGCCTGGTACCAGAGCAACAGGCAGCACATTTACTCTCGTAATGGATCCATCTGAAGACGGCCTGAGAGGAGACTTTGTATCCCTAATAAAGACGGACGTACGACTGAAAGACTTTCAAGGGAATGTTCCAGGTGGTAAACAACAAAGATCAGACAGTAAACAGTAAGGTAGATCAGCTTAAACTCCAAGTTAAAAAGCTACGTACTGCAATGCTTGCAGAGTGCATCTCGGTTTGCCAAAGATGAGCTTTCCATAACTATCTGTGCCCCGCCTGCCAGCTCGCAAACCGCAGTTACCCCACCTTGCCATCGAATTGTGGGCGAGCAGGACAAGAGCGGCCTAGCGCGTCAGCTCTCGTCCAGTGGGCGAGTGGGTAAACAAGCGAAGACGCAGGGGCCACCTCCTTCCCCATTCCCGTTTCGTGATTAGCGGTGCCTGATCCCCACTTGGCGGTGAAGGACCCGCCTTCATTTTCTCGCCCCAAAAATCAACAAATCTCCTGTTCCCCTACCAAACCTCCAACGTCAACTGCAACGAGCGACTTCAGCTTCGACAGAGCCGCCAACCATCGCCTTTCCCCTGTGCCTTTTTGCATCCCATCACATTTTCTAATCCACCACCTACCATCAAAATGCGCGAGATTGTAAGTCCCTGTCCTCTTGAACCTCTCTGTTCGGACGCGTCCTGGTGATGAATCGGGGCCGACCGTGACCTACCCCACCATTTGTTCTCGGACCTCGAGATCGAGGAACCTGCGTCGAGTTCTCGATATGAAGAAACTGTGCTGACTCTCTCGAAAACAGGTTCACCTCCAGACCGGCCAGTGCGTAAGTGGATTGTCTAGACCTTTGGTACTGATGAACATGGTAATAACCACCCACCGCAGGGTAACCAAATCGGTGCTGCTTTCTGGTAGGTTCATCATCTCAAGATAATCAACCTTTTGATGCTAACTGAATTGCAGGCAGACCATTTCTGGCGAGCACGGCCTCGACAGCAATGGCGTGTACGTGACGATCCCGACCTTGATTCTCGACGCCCGCTCACCGCCTCTAGGTACAACGGCACTTCGGAGCTCCAGCTCGAACGCATGAACGTCTACTTCAACGAGGTACGCGAGAACAACCGAGACGAAAGCGAATACAAGCTAACAGGGTTAGGCCTCGGGCAACAAGTATGTTCCTCGTGCCGTCTTGGTCGATTTGGAGCCTGGCACCATGGACGCTGTCCGCGCCGGCCCCTTTGGCCAGCTCTTCCGCCCCGACAACTTCGTCTTCGGCCAGTCCGGTGCTGGCAACAACTGGGCGAAGGGTCACTACACTGAGGGTGCTGAGCTTGTTGACCAAGTTCTCGATGTCGTCCGTCGTGAGGCTGAGGGCTGCGACTGCCTCCAGGGTTTCCAGATCACGCACTCGCTCGGTGGTGGTACCGGTGCCGGTATGGGTACCCTCCTTATCTCCAAGATTCGTGAGGAGTTCCCCGACCGCATGATGGCGACTTTCTCGGTCGTGCCGTCGCCCAAGGTCTCGGATACCGTTGTCGAGCCCTACAACGCCACTCTGTCGGTGCATCAGCTTGTCGAGAACTCGGACGAGACGTTCTGCATTGATAACGAGGCTCTCTACGACATCTGCATGCGGACGCTCAAGCTGTCGAACCCCTCGTACGGCGACCTGAACCACCTCGTTTCGGCCGTCATGTCGGGCGTCACCGTTTCTCTCCGTTTCCCTGGCCAGCTCAACTCTGATCTGCGCAAGCTTGCGGTGAACATGGTTCCCTTCCCTCGTCTCCACTTCTTCATGGTCGGCTTCGCGCCGCTCACGAGCCGTGGCGCCCACTCTTTCCGCGCTGTCTCTGTGCCGGAGCTCACGCAGCAGATGTTCGACCCCAAGAACATGATGGCTGCTTCGGACTTCCGCAATGGCCGTTACCTTACTTGCTCGGCCATCTTCCGCGGCAAGGTCTCTATGAAGGAGGTTGAGGACCAGATGCGCAACGTGCAGAACAAGAACTCGTCGTATTTTGTCGAGTGGATTCCCAACAACGTCCAGACGGCGCTCTGCTCGATCCCGCCGCGTGGCCTCAAGATGTCTTCGACGTTTGTCGGCAACTCGACTGCCATCCAGGAGCTGTTCAAGCGCATTGGCGAGCAGTTCACGGCCATGTTCCGGCGCAAGGCTTTCTTGCATTGGTATACTGGTGAGGGTATGGACGAGATGGAGTTCACCGAGGCTGAGTCCAACATGAACGATCTCGTGTCGGAGTACCAGCAGTACCAGGATGCTGGTGTGGATGAGGAGGAGGAGGAGTACGAGGAGGAGGCGCCGGTTGAGGGCGAGGAGTAGGGGGTGCGCGGCGCCAAAACTTGGGCAGTTAGCGACGGCGAGGAGTTTGGCTTTCGTTCTTGTGGGAGTGTTGACGCTTTATGTTGTAACCCTGCTGCCTAATACTTACATGAGGTAGCATGATAGTACAGGAATTGGCAATGCTGATTCACTAATATCTGACCGACCCAGTTTGGTGTGTTGACATGGCGAGTGTCTGTATCTCTTTTGTTACCGTCCACCCGCCCAAGGTGAGACAGATTTGCGTGATTATCCCGGCAAACGGTTGTGGCTGGTGTCCGTTCGTGACCCTGATCATCGCTGCTAGCAGAGCAGCCGCGGACTGAGCAGTTATCTACAAGCCCCAGTCCCAGATGAACATGATGAACAGGCCACCGTGGGAGATCTTTAACAATAGCCGGGGATGGAAGAAGCGATATGTCTATTCTGTGTTCTCTCGTACTGCTCCAAACGCCTGAACGGGCTATGGGAGGAAAAATAAATACGCTATCCTTGGTTCCGTACGCGGAAGTATTCCATAGGTAATGTTGACCCTCCTGGTCCATACTTTTCCCCCGTCCCTCCCTCTCTGGGAAAGAAGATAAGATGGGGGGTTGGTTACCTAACCTGACCTGATAAGCTCGGAATGGCATGTTTAGCTTTTCCCTTTCTTTCCTCTCTTGGGGTACGGTAGTTCTGTTCTGTTCTGGGAATATGAGGATACAAACACATATATGTAGAGATTATATTGTATTATTGTGCAATAGATACCTAAACTTTCGACTACAGTGGATTTGTTGGGTTTATCCTTCGTTTGTTCTCTTTTGATATGGGGTAACTGAAGGTATGTCCCGTGGTTACGGTCGTTCTTATGGGTGGACTGGGGGGCAAAGGGGGGGGGGCAAAGGGGGCAAGCGGGGCTAAGATCTCGGATAGGAATCTCGTCTGTACTATGTATACGTATGTATGTATTGAGGTAAGATCTAGCCAAGCAGATCATCAATCTGTCTGCACTTATCTATTCTGCTTCTTCACCGATTTTAATCTGGTCTTGGTCCCGAGCGATATATATAGCCTCCTCATCCATTTGTTCGTCTGCGGGTCATGCCACAAAGAAGGGATCAGTATCTCGTAGAGTCTGGCGTTTTTAATGTACCCAGGTAGTAGTACGGAATCACTCACTGCCTTTCAGGGTGCGTACCGTACCTTAATCCTTTTGTTCTGAGTACCTGTTTACTAGGTACACCAAGCTACATTACCTAGACTAGCTACCTAGCTCGGTCGGTTTCCTCTTTATTCAACTTTGGGAGGAATTTGTTCTGCCGCCCGAGGAACACTCGGAGTACCTAGAATAGATGGTGACTGTGTGCTGCGCAATCTGTCTACCTACCTAGGTTGCTAGGGTTGATAGTCCGATCTGCTAGAGTCTAGACTATTATTATTGTGCCCAGTGCCTACGTTGGAGAAGTAGACATCTTGATCTCGGAGAGTCTGGAGTCTGCTGTGACGAGTAAACTACGACGTATCACATTGTCAAGTTATATCCGCTTGCCACACGATTTGTTACGGGACCATAGCAGCAGCAAGCAGCCAGTATCCGTAGCGAGGCCGTCAAATGGCATGCTGCCCCTTCAACTGGCATCTCACTTACATCCTCACAAGGCACGGGACCAACTTCAGAAGCTAACAAAACAGAACAGCAGCAGTGTAAGAGTGTAGCACCATAGCACAAAATAAATACACCTCTGTCTAATCCATATGCACATATACACCTCCGTTCCAGTCCCTTCACATGCCCGGCGAAACAAGCTTCCCCTTCTCCCTCGCATCATGCACCCATCCGCCCGCCAGCGCCTCGCCGCCCGTCTCCTGGGCAAACTTTTGCATGCGCGCCTCGAGCTCGGGGCGGAAGTGGCGAATCAGACCCTGAATGGGCCAGGCAAAGGCCTCGCCGAGAGCTGTTCCGACAAAAACTCGTTAGCATTTGATACAAAAAAAAAAGAGAAAGAGAGAAATACCGCAAATAGTATGCCCCTCAACCTGCTTCGTCAGCTCCTGGAGCATGTCAATCTCGCGCTCGCGGCCCATGCCCTTCTCGAACCGGCTCATGATCTGCTCGGTCCACTTGCTACCCTCGCGGCACGGCGTGCACTGCCCGCAGCTCTCGTGGCGATAAAAGTGGCTCAGACGCGAGATGGCCCGCACCACGTCGGTGCTCTTGTCCATGACGATGACGGCCGCGGTACCCAATCCCGACTGGCTGTCCTTGAGCGCGTCGAAATCCATCAGCTGGTCGTCGCAGACGTGCTTGGGCAGAATCGGCGTCGACGATCCGCCGGGGATCACGGCGAGCAGATTGTCCCAGCCGCCACGGACGCCGCCGCAGTGCTTGTCGATCAGCTCGCGCATCGGGATGCTCATCTCCTCCTCGACCGTGCACGGGTTGTTGACATGACCGGAGATACAGAACAGCTTGGTGCCCTGGTTGCGCTCCCGACCGAAGCCGGCGAACCAGCTACCACCGCGGCGGCAGATAGTCGGCGCCACCGCAACCGTCTCGACGTTGGCCACGGTCGAAGGGCAGCCGAACAGACCGACGGCGGCGGGGAATGGCGGCTTGAGACGCGGCTTGCCGGGCTTGCCTTCGAGCGACTCGATCAAACTAGTCTCTTCGCCGCAGACATAGGCGCCGCCACCGCGGTGGACGTAGACGTCGAAATCATAACCAGAACCGCAGGCGTTCTTTCCGATAAGGCCGTCGGCATAGGCCTCGTTGATGGCGTTCTGCAGCACGGCCGCCTCCTGGATGAACTCGCCGCGGATGTAGATGTAGGCGGCCGAGGCGTTCATGGCGCGGCCGGCGACGAGACAGCCCTCGACGAGCTTGTGGGGGTCCTTGCGCATGATCTCGCGGTCCTTGCACGTGCCGGGCTCGCCCTCGTCGGCGTTGACCACGAGGTATCGCGGCTTCGTGTCCTTGTCCCAGTCTTTGAAGTTCATGAATGACTAGCCTGCGCATTAGCCACGTCGGATGTCGGTGACAAAAAAAGACAAACCCATTTCAGACCCGAGGGGAAGCCAGCCCCGCCGCGGCCGCGCAGACCCGACGCCTTGATCTCGCCAATGATCCAGTCGTGGCCCTTGAGCAGGATCTCCTTGGTCTTGTGCCAGTCGCCCATCTTCTTGGCGTGCTTGAGGTCCGGAGGGTAACGGCCGTAGAGGTTCTGGAAGATGCGGTCCTGGTCCTTGAGACCGCCATAGGTGCGCTGCTTGGGGGCGTCGGAGACGGTCGCGAAGGTGCGTGCCGAGGGAGGTTGCTGGACCGTGGTCGTCGTCGTCGCCGAGCTGCCGGCCACCACGGCACGCGAGAGCGACTTGGCCGTGGCCTTGGACGGCGCTGCGGTTCGGGACAGCATGGTGGAGGTCTGGTGCTCGGGTGAGCAGACGTGCGGATGCCAATTGGCCGGGGCGAGTTGTTGGACACGAACTGTTGCGGTTGCGGATGATGGGGATTGAGGTCTTTGAAATTGGATTTGGGCAACCCTGATTGGTCGAAGCTGTCGCCACGGTGCCACAGCGCACGGCCACAGCCTGCCCCACTGTGCAGGAAGCGCAAGCTCCATCCCACTTTGATAGCAGCTGGCCCTACTGTGTGTACAGCTGGGGAATGCTAGCTCGCAACAACAAAGCTTCAATATCCATTCATTCACCAACAGTCATCCTACCACCAAACCAGAAATGCCACTCTAACAAGTCCCCAACATGTCCAAACGCCACTCCATAGTCCCGCCCATCTCCCAAGCCGGCCCGAAGCCACCAGTCCAGCTCTCGTCGTCCCTAACCATCGCCGACTCGGCTGTCCTCACCGGCTCGCACCCGATAGCAATCCACGGCGAGACGGTAATCCACCCGCGCGCGCGCATCGAATCGCTCTGCGGCCGCGTGACCATCGGCCGCCGCTGCATCGTGCACGAGCGCGCAACGCTGGGCGCCGTCGGCGTGTCGGGACGGGTCACCGAGAATGCCGTGACGCTAGGCGACTACGTCACGATCGAAGTCGGGGCGGCGATTCAGGCGGGAGAGACCGTGATTGGGGACGGGACTACAGTTGGAGTCCAAGCCAAGGTTGGGGCGGGGGCTGTTGTTGGCAAGGTATTTTATACCGTCTTGGTTTGGTGGAGATAAAGAGGTTGCTGACTATTTTTTAGCATTGCACGCTTACACCACATACTGAGATTGCTGCCGGCGAGGTTATCCCCGACTACACGGTGATATACTCGAACGGGATGCGTCGGACAGACAGGAGGGGCGTGACGGAGCTTCGGAACAAGGCGCAAGCAAGACAGATCGAGGTGTTGAGACGCATGATCCCCAGCAACCCGGCAAAGTTTGCCTAGAGTCTTCTTTTATGGCGTTGGACGGACGGACGAGATACCCCTGGCGATTCACGGTGTTGGTAGCATACCCTCTGGAATATCATAACATGTAACATTAACACTTTTGTGTGTTAAGGCTGTCTATCACAAGTGCCTGACCTTCATCCACTCACTCGTGCCTAACCCGAGGTTTAGCCCGTTCTCGGCCCACCACCTCCTCACCTTGGTCTGATCGCCCAGAGAATCCTCGAGCGCCTCCTCGATATCCATCGTCTTGTACTCGACCCGCTTGCCCTTGCGTCCATTCATGCCGGGAAGCTCGCCATGTGCGTACTTGCGCCACCACTCGAGCACGGGCACGTGAGCATGGTATGTCGGCTCGATCAGGATCTGGTTGTCAAACTGGATCTTGTCGTCCCCGCGCAACTCCCGCCAGAGATCCAACACCTTGACCTGGCCCCACCGGCTGGCCATCTTGCACACGGCATCCTGATGGTCGACCGGGATCCCGCTCTCCTCCCACCACCGCATCACGTCCGTCTGGCCCCACTGGGCTGCCGCCAACAATGACCGTCCTGGCTTCGGCGCAATCGACTGGTCCTGGATAAAAGCCTCGCGCCACCACTCGAGCACGTGCAGGTGACCCTTGGTGCTGGCGCTCTCGAACGCCGCCTCGCTGTACTTGAGCGGCAAGCCCGACCGCCGCCACCACTCGAGCACCTGGATGAAACCGCGGCCAGAGGCGCCGTTGAGGGCTTCGGAGTCGTACTGCTTCTCCAGGAAGGATGGCGACTTAGCCCACCAGTCGAGGATATCCGTACGTCCGTAGTAAGCCGACGCCTTGGTCGGTATCGTCTTGCCGTCGAAACACTTGAAGAAATGGGGTAGGTTCGTCTCGATATAGGTAAGCACCTCGGTAAGGGAAAACTTGAAAATCAAGTGAACCGCCAGCGCCGAGAGGTCGTAGAAGGACGGTGGTGCCTCTGAGAGCTTCTTGCAGATGGCCTGGGTGTTGGCGGTCAGCAGCGTCCACTCGAGCTCGTGCGAGAAGACTTGTAGCGGGTCGTCGGGATCCCGAGGTGCCACCCGCCAGTCGGGCGGCATGGGGATCTTGGTGAAGACGCCCAGGGACGTTGCCAGTTCCCAATCGTTGGTGTATTCCAGGATTATGCTCCATATCTCCGGCGGGAGCGTCGAATGTGCCCTGGTGCCGGATCCGACAGACGTCCCTTGCTGGATAGCAGCCTCGACGTTGTGCCCCAGCTTTAGAAGGTCGGCTTGGTTCTTGATGATACCCACAACTTCGTTGAAGCCCTCCCACTTGACGACGCGCTTTGGTGATGGATCGTCGTCGTAGTGCCAGAGAATTGGCGCCATGACCCTGATCCAGCCCCATTTCCTGTGCAACTTGCTCATCTGCCGCTTGGTGACGGGGTTCTCCCACATGTGCGTGGTCATGCCGGGAATCAGCAGTATCCTCTTGGAGGCATCCCATGACCGCAGGACCTCGAGCAGGAGTGTATCCGACACGCCGCACATCATCTTGGCTAGGCTGTCGGCATCGATAGGTGCGAGCACCAGCAGGTCGGCCCATTCCACTAGTTCAAAAGCCTGCTGCTGACATGCCTCGATGTCGCGGTTGTTGGTGCCGTCGACCACGCCCCTTTTGAGGCTCCGGTTCTGGTGGACGATGATCTCCTGGGCCAGCCGGTGCGTCATCTCATCGACAATGGCGCGGGTCGTGATCTGCGACTCCTTGGACAGCCGCACCGCGATGGCCTGGGCGTAGGCGACATCTTTGGGTCCGTTGGCGGCCACGAGCAGGCGCAGTTTCCGTGGGCGCTGGATCTCGCTGAGCGAGGGACTGGAGGAGACGCGATCCAGCGTTACGCGGTAGCCAGTGCCAACCATGGTGCGGCGCTGTCTGAGACAGGCCGGTGGCGGCGAACAATGGGAAGTGGTCTTCCCCGATGGAACTAAATGTGGGCTACTGGTCTCTCGTCTGCTTCCGGTTTTTGATATCACAAACCAAGCATTGTGAGACTGGTCAGCGAGATCGATCTGCGGGGTTCCGTGGGCGGTGTGGGTTGGACCTTTGGAAAGTGTTTGCTGTTTGACATGGTGACGTTGGGCTGATCCAATGATCAAATCGATAAGAGCAGCCAATCATTGCTCGCCGGGGATGAGTGGCACCAATCGGACGCCACCCGGCGGCGGACCCACTCTCGACTTCAACAAGGGCAGTCATGAGACTGGATTGTCATGAGTCCAAGATGCTTGAGGGCTGATTGTGTGAGTTTACACTACTCGTATTGGTATTGACTTTTCTGAAATTTTCTGTGGTCTTACCCCATCCAGTTTAGCAACCCGAAGCCGACATCTGCTTCCAGACGACAGGCAATTCCTCGTGGTTTGCTCCTTCTCGATGTCAACATTCCCCCTCAGCTATCAGCTAGACTTGTTTGATTCGCGTTTCATTCGTCCAAGTGAAGGGAAAGTGCAATTGGCTTATCAGTTATGTGGGAATCACGGAATCTCGATACGTCCCTTGTGTTTGTGCTATAGCCGTGTCTAATTTCATCGACCGGATACCATGTCAACAGAGCCATTCAAAAAGAGGTTCTCTTCGAGAAACCAACCGGACCATCGATGCGAGCCTCGATTCTGCAGCAGAAACAATTCTTGGACTTGTGATTCAGCTCTGACCCGGGGAAGTCGGATAGAATCCGTCTGTCTAAGCCCGCGTTGAATGGCATTGTATAGCCCAGCAAGCTCAACACCGTCTCACACTCATCCTTGTTCAGACAATGGCACAGGGCTCACACCTCACTATTGTAGACAATAGAACCAGTAGAGCAGATACAAAGTACAGATGGCGTAGAACCCTTGTCAGTCTGAATAGAGCAGCCTTGACCACCGGGAACTCACAATGGATCCGCGGCCACCTTGTCTAGCCAAAGTCCATCATATCTCAACTTCGTACAGGCATTCGGGTACAGGGTAGCCGGATGACAAGTTGACAGAGATAATAACATCGCAATTCCTCCATAGAGTCGGGTGGGCGCATGCCAGGACGAAACCAATAGGAAGCCAGCCCGGCCCATCGGCTCCGCCAACCCGGCCAAGCACCTCCTCAAGTCCGGGTACGCTACCCTTCCTTCGGTGCCTGTTTCAACATCCACCAGGGTCCTTTGTTCAACAAACATCCCCTCACCGCCTGCCCAGAACTGGCCGCGTTTCGATGTCGTCTTCCGGAGAAACCATTCGCTGGACACATACCGCCCGGCCTTCACTCCACAGTTATTGCAGAACGGTCGGGACCCGATTGGAATTTAGATCCGATGGTCCATGCTGAGCATTTACACACCGACTGGAGTCTCCTGAGACGGAAAACGGGGTGCAGATGGCGTCAGGGGAGTTTTGTTGTGTTCTTTGTTGATGGCCTTCTGACCTTGGCCCATTCACCAACGGGGTACCTAACCCGTGGTGGTGATCCAGGAAACATGGCGAGGGAACCAATGGGTGCGGTATCTTTAGACTGCGCTACTACTGCTCTCGGCCCAGCCTAGGTTTGCACACTGCCCTCCTTGTCTCGTACCAAAGAAAGTGATAGCTCATTGCCGGGAAGAGGAATAACAAACATATATATATATAGGAGACTTTTGTAAACAATGATGCCTGAGCCCAAGCCTGGTGTACCGGTCTCTACACAAGATCAGTACTATTTACTTTTCATCCGAAAAAAAATCTGGTTTCTGACGCTAACCCTGTGTCGGTCCACACGATTAATGCCATCGACCGCCTTCGTCGTGCCTATCAGACTTTTCACATCACCAGTCTGCTTTCTCGCTGCCCTTACAGAACAACAACACAGGGAGGACCAGTTACCATTGGCAAAGTAGCGATACTAGAGCAAGGAACTGGGCCGCGGATAAAACAACCATCCAAAACACCAAACCACCGCGCCAGACTTATGCGATACTATCGCGCATCCAAACCGCCCGTCGAAGCACTAAGCACGCTACCGTGGACTATCTCGCACCAACTTTTTAGTTGAACACCACGAGTGGCTAGACAGGAGCCAAAAAGTGCCTAACGAAAAGGTTCAAACTCTATCACACTCTCCGACATTATAAATTCTGTCTGCCAGATAACCAACCATGGCTCTCTACTTCCTTCCCTTCGTACCTCGCTCATCAGCCAAACGAACCGCCTTCGAGGAGAACAACACCACCATCCCCGACTCGAAAGCCCACACTCTCATCTCACTCACCATGGCAACCAAGACACCTTCCTCCAACCCGCCCCCGACGACCAGCGGCAGCACCAAACAACCAGCGACATCAAGCAGACCGCCTCTCCCCCCCAGAAACATCTCTTCCCTTTCCGTCTTCCGCCTGGGCCGATTCCAGCAACAACAAAAACAACAACAACAACCATCATCAACCCCAACCACAACCTCAACTCCCACCACCACCGCCCACGACGAAGAAGACCCCATCTCAACAGTAACCGCCTTCTTCGCCTCCCTCATCCGCAAAAAATTCCCCTCCTCCACCACCCGAGCAATCCACATCCGCCTCGCCAACCCCGAAACCACCCAGCCAGCCCTCCTCCGTGCCATCGCCCAGCTCCCGCGGCAAGAAGCCATCCGCGCCTGCGCCAGACTCATCCGCGCCCCCGTGATCCACGAGATCGTCGCCGCGGCGCTGTATGAGGAACTCCTTCGGCGATGGGAGGAAGCGGGGGGTGATGATAAATTTTCGTTGGAGCCTTTGCCTTACCCTTACGATCCGTCTGAGTTTGGCTACGATGAAGAGGAGGGTGATGGGGATGATGATGATGGTGATGGTGATGGTGACGGGGAGGGAGATGGGGGGAGATATATGAGGAGGGGGGGTGATGATGTAAAGGAGAAGGAGCAAGAGGAGGAGGAGGATATCACAAGAAGACTAGACTCTTCCCTCCCAGGACATGTCCAGGCTCGACCCCCGTCCTGGGGGGTAGTATCCAGCGTCGTTGGTGGTGGTGGCGATGACAGAGAAAGAAGAAGAAGCAGCACCACAACAGCGATAACCTCTCCGGACGACGACGACGACCCGTTCAGTCGACGCGGAAGTGCCGCGACGACGGCCGAGACGGATCTTTCCATCAGTTCCGGATGCGGATTGGTCGTCGGGTCTGGGTCTGGGTCTGTCGTGAAGAAAGACGACAACAACAACAACAACAACAACAACAACAAGCTCGTTAGCGTCAGAAGACCCTCCTCCTTCTCCTCCTCCTCTTTTAGTTCCATGTGGAGAAGGGGGAAGAGAAAGAGCTCTCGGTCGTCATCGTCGTCATCGTCATCTTCTTCGAACGTCGTCCCCAAGAACCACCACCACCACCAAGAAGAGGACTCAACTCGGCACGAGCACAGAGTGTCGAGCAGCGGGCCGTCGCCGCCAGGAAGAGGAGCGCTATCCGGACGGTCCTGGTCCGCATCCCGAATTCCGTCGCTGTTCACACGGCGGCGGACTGGCTCTGCCACCACCACCACTACCACCCGTGGACCCTCGACGGGACACCATCAACAACAACACCCAGAAAATGCAAGGGACGACGACGGCAGCAGCTTGACGACAACACGACCCGTCGTCGACCTCGACCTCGACCAGGTCGAGTCGTTCTGGCAGAGACCTGGGCCGTATATCCCGCTCTGTGGGCAGCCGTACGATGAGAACGCCGGGTTGTTCAGGAGCAGTGCCGGCTCCGCGATGGAAATGGAGGATGGGGACAGGGACACCGATACAAAGGGAAAAAGCAGGGGCGAGGGGGACAAGGCAGGCAAGATCGGGAACACGGCTAGCAATAAACACAAGGGGGGCTTGGGCTTCGGCATGGCGTGGATGAAAAGGGAGAAGGAGGAGAAAAGCAGTTCTAGATCAACATCGGGACCGCAGAATAACCACCCGGATAAAACCCAGTCCCCAGAGAATGCAACAGACAAATAAAAACATTTTCTTCTCCCAATCCCCAGCTCGGCTCGCCGTGAAAATCAACCTAAAGCTCATCCAACCCCAACCCATCAACCCGCCCCAAAAACTCCCCCGTCATCCCCCCCCTCAGCAGCTCATCCACATCCACCCCCCCACTGCCCAAATACTTCTCACTAACGCCCGTATTCACCCTCTTCCCCAACAACTCCCTCAGCGCAGCCCGCATCTGCGCCATCTCAGCCTTGCTAACCGACCGCGCCTCCTTCTCCTTCTGCTTCCGCCCGCTCCCACGCCCACTCCACGTGCCCACAGTCTCGAATTCATCGGAATCAAACTCGACGCCGAGCTCCTCAGCCGCGGCGCGCATCCAGTGGTCGTCCTTGCCGCCCTTCTCCTTGGCCAGTGCCGCGTCCGTGAGCTTCTTGGCCAGCACGACGCGCTCTCGCAGCCGCGCCACGATGCGCCGGTCAATGTCGATCGTGTGCACGATCTCGCTCTTTCTCTTGGTTCCCGCCGCACCCTTGGCCTCGGCTGCCGCGTGCACTTTGGCCACGAGCCGCTGCGTCGGTACGGCCTCCTTGGGTCCGCAGAGGAGGACGCTCACGCCCGAGCTGGCGGCGCGCGCGGTGCGGCCCGAGCGGTGGACGTAGTCGTCGGCCGACCGGGGGACGTGGTAGTGGATCACCAGATCGATGCCGGGGATGTCGAGACCGCGCGCGGCGACGTCGGTGGCGATGAGGATGCCGGCGGCTTTGTTTACGTTCTTGTTTGCTGCTGCGTCCTGTTGCTTGCTCCCGCTCTCCTTGAAGCGCTCGATCGACCGGAGACGCGCCTTTTGTATCATGTCCGAGTGGAGCGGATAGGCCGGGAGGCCCAAGTTTTGCAGCAGAGGCGTGATTCGGCGGACCGAGTTGATCGAGTTGGTGAAGACGAGCGCGCGACGGGTCGGCTGGAGGAGGAGGACTGCGTAGAGGTACAGGTCTTTTTCCATGTCACCGCAGAGCACGAGTCCTTCCTTGAGATTCTCGGCCATCTGCGAGACGGGGCTGGCGTCGATATACTTTGGCCGCTCCTCGCGGAAGTTGAGCTTCTTGAGGAGGTATTCGAGAGACTCTGCGTCTCCCATTAGATTGTAGCGACCTTTCCCGGCGAGCTTCTGCTGGAGATTCTTGTTGAAAGTTGCTGAAAACACAAGAGTCTGTCGGGCGTGTCCGGGTGTTTTCTCATCATCGGAGCTTTCTTCGTCGTCCTCGTTTGTCGGACCCGCCCTATCCAGAGCATTCAAGATCTCCTCTGCCTCCTTGAAGTGGCCATCTTTCAGTAATCGGTCCGCCTCATCAATGACCAGAAAACTGATGCCCCTAAGGGATGCGAGCGTCGCACTGCTGGAACTGATCATCTCCCACATCCGTCCAGGAGTTCCGACGATAATGTCCGCTTTCTCAAGCTGTCTTTGCTGCTTTACAACAGCCAATCCACCAGTGACAGAACAGATATATGGTGATTTCTTGAGGCCGGCGCAGAGCTGTTTGATGTGGTCCGAAATCTGATGCGCCAGCTCACGTGTTGGTGAAAGTACCAGGGCTATGGGGCCAGTTTTTGTCTCTGTTGTAACCTGACGGGCCAACCACCTCTCCACAATCGGAATTCCAAAAGCCAACGTCTTTCCTGAGCCCGTTGCTGCTTTTCCAATAACATCGTGGCCCTCCAGAATTTCCGGGATGGTCCTGGACTGGATCGGTGTGGGCGTTAAAAACTTGAGGCGAGCAATGGTCGATATCATTTCTGGTGACAGATTAAGGGGTTCCCATTGAGACATGTCGACTTCCACGTCGTCGTCGTCGTCGTCATTACCCTCTGGGACCTCGTGGATTTTGGAGAAGACATTGGTCTCCAGTTCCGAATCATCATCGTCCTTGGCGGTGCTCTCTGATGGTCGCTCAGCTTCGGGTGGAGGCTCCTTTTTGGCCTTTTTGGCCTTTTTAGCCTTTGGTTTAGTTTCTGCTGGTGGCTGATCTGGCGGAGAGATCTCTTCCGACTCTTTGGGAGAGTCTTCGAACCCTTCAAACTCGCTCTCCTCTGGCACTGATGTCCCCGAAACAGCGGTAACCTAGATTGCAGGTTAGAATGTGATGAGCATGTGAAAAATGAGAGAATCTTACAAATTGAACCTTGTCCCCTTCCTTGACAATATCTACGCCCTCGACAACCTCGAGCCCAAAGAAACCCTCGGCATCGTCAAACATCTCTGGGACGTCGACTGTCTTCCATAATAATTGATCGGCCCGAACTGCACGCTTCGGCTTGGAATCTACAGCTAGCGTCTTGCGACGCTTGGCATGTCCAGCCTGTGGTTTCGAAAACTTCCTCTTCTTATCAGGTCCCATTTTGGCGGTGTCGAGATGGGCGGCTTGATTCAGTGCTGGTGTTTGGATGTGCTGCATTCAAAAAAGATGTCACCAAAAAAATTGCGGCAGCCAACTGAAGCTCAAAGTTCGCCCCACCAAGAACCTTGAGGGCAACCCTAACCCTTGACTTTCACGTTTGCGACGCAATTTCTTCACATTGACAACAGACAAGTTATTATTCATGAGGTTGCTGATTGAAGGGCTGGAAAGGGGACCTGCTGATGGTTGAGTTTCATTCCTGGTTGATGGGATGCATGTTTGGAATGTGTGACTTTGAAAGTGCTGTGCGATGAACCCGATTTTTTCTTCCCCCACCTAACCTTTCCCCCGATTGTCGACAAGACTCACTTATGACCAACTCTTCTCTCAAGCACGGAAACCTCTTCACATCGAACTTGCCCTGAGACTCCGACGGCCGTTCCCGAAGAGTCTTGGTACGATATTTATTGAAGAGCAGATAACAGTGTTGAACGATCCTGTTAAGCCGCCTGAAGTTTGCTGAGAGCTTGACTCATCGACTGTTGGGTTCTGATCCAACCTCTCAACGCCGGCAGTAAGGGTCTTCGGCATCATCATGGGGAAATCATCCAAGGATAAGAGAGATGCCTACTACCGGCTAGCCAAAGAGCAAGGATGGCGCGCCAGGAGTGCATTCAAATTGCTGCAGCTCGACCAAGGCAAGCCCCTTAGCATTCCACGCATCTTCGCACACTTACTCGTCCAGAATTCAACCTATTTGAAGGCGTAACCCGAGTGGTAGATCTCTGCGCCGCCCCGGGAAGCTGGTCACAAGTCCTCTCGCGCGTCCTCATCAAGGGCGAGTCCTTTGGCCGTTGCGCCTGGCAGGACCGTGAGGCCAAGTTTCGCCAGCAGATGCTCAACATCATGAGCACCGACGGCCAAAACGTCTCGTCACCCGTCAGTCCCCCACAATCGCAGCAGCCCTCGCCTCGATCCGACGTCAAGATCGTCGCCATAGACCTCCAGCCCATCTCTCCGCTGCCAGGCATCATCACCCTCCGCGCCGACATCACCCACCCAGCCACGGTCCCCCTCCTGCTCAACGCGCTGGACCCGGCGCGCGATCCTTCCGCCGCCGACCACCAAGCCTCGCACCCGGTCGACCTCGTCCTCAGCGACGGCGCGCCCGACGTGACGGGCCTGCACGACCTCGACATCTACGTGCAGTCGCAGCTGCTCTTCGCCGCGCTCAACCTGGCCCTGTGCGTGCTCAAGCCGGGCGGCAAGTTCGTCGCCAAGATCTTCCGCGGCCGCAACGTGGATCTGCTGTATGCCCAGCTGCGCATCTTCTTCAGGAGCGTCTACGTCGCCAAGCCCCGCTCCTCGCGCGCCAGCAGCGTCGAGGCGTTTATCGTGTGTATCGACTTCCGGCCTCCCGCCGGGTTCCGCGCGAGCCTCGAGGAGCCCCTGGGTGTGGGTAGTGTTCTGGACGAGATGCTCAAGGAGCGGGCGGCGCAGCAGCCCGTCACGGCGCCGCCGGGATATCTGCAGGACGAGCAGACCGGGGCGTGGAATGTGTATCCCCAGAAAGTCGAGGATGCCGACGGCATCGTTGATCTCGACGTGGAGGATTTGACGGTTGACGAGCCGGCCAAGGACGTGCGGTGGATCGCGCCGTTCGTGGCCTGCGGCGACCTGTCGGCCTTCGACTCGGACGCATCCTACAAGCTGCCCGACGACCACGTCTCGCTCGACCCGATCCAGCCGCCGACCGCGCCGCCGTACAAGCGGGCCATTGAGCTGAAACGGGCAAACGGCGGTGTTTACAAGAAGGTATCGGCCAAAGGGTAGCTCACAAAAAAAAATCTATCACCTATTTTTTGAATGTCTCCACAAAGTTTTTATCGTTTGATAGCCCCTTGTCCGGCGCACTGCATCACCACTAACCCATCGCCCGTTGACTCCGCAACGCTGTTCATCCCCAGCGTCTGCTCGTACAGCTTGACGTTCTGCGCGCCGCGCGTGAAGAGCACGCATCTCCGGAGGTGCGGCCACGAGTTGAGCACCTCGTCCAGACAGGCCATCATCCACCGTCCCAGGCCCTTGCCCTGGTGCTCGGGCAGCACGTAGACGTCGGTCAGGTAGCCGAAGGTGACGTAGTCGGTGATGAGGCGGCCGAAGGCGATCATGGCTGTTGGTGGTTTGTCGCCGTCATTTTGGGTGGTGGCTTATACAGCGCTTGCGTGTTAGTTTTTTTTTTTTTCAAGATATGTAAGTTGGTTGTGGATAGCTTTACTGGACGTGGGCTTGTTGTTATTGGTGTAGATGGCGAAACACAGCGAGTTCTGGACGACGGTGGCTAGCACGTCCGATGGGAGCGCCTTGGCCCACCAGAGCATGTCGGACGTGAAGGCATCGCTGAGCGCGTCGATGGCCACGTGGCTCGGGTCGGTTGAGCATGTGTAGACGGTGTCGCCTATAGTTCGCGTCCAGGTTCTTAACTCTGGCGAGGGGATGCCCATTTTGCTGTGAGTTGCTCTTCAGAGTGGCGGGATACGAAATACAGGTAGGACGAGGCGAGGTGTGTTGCAGTCCAGTATTTATATCTTCCCCTTCTTATCATGACAGTCACATTCTTTCCATTATCGCGCCGTTGCGCCTTAGATTTGACGACACATCGGGCCGGGCCGGCCGTGACTCATTCTCTTCTGAACCATATCCGAACCGGGTATCGGCTCGTTCTGTTGCGCGCCTCTGCCGGGCCGGAGCGGAAAATTTTCTTAGGTTGGAGATATCTACGACGCCCGACCTTCGACTGATGATATCAGGGCTCTGGCTGAAGAGAATGAACTCTGTGGGATCTGCGTGGTAGGGCGCGTCGAGGACTGAGATGAGAAGGAGAATTGGGTTAATGGTCCTTGGCATGCGTGATTATCTCAAGAGCACGCGTTGACGCATTTGGTGGTGTTTTGCAACTGGATGCGGAGACTCGGAAAGTCAACGAGGTTATTACGAGCGTCTCGCGTCCCCAGAAGAAAGGGCGACATGTACAAGTCCGAAATGTCCTGCAGTTAGTTATGGATCAGCCTCTTCTGATTCCCGTCTGCTTCTTTTGTTGGTGAGGATCGTTGAAAAGAAGAGAACACAGATAGAGAGAGATGAGAGATCCGCAGAGTCTCCTTCCAAAGTTCGAGAAGCCGATCACTCCCCTCACCTTTGCTCGCAGTCCTTTCCTCCAACGAGTCCCAATTTCTCAGTACAGTAGTGTACACGTACGGCTTCCAGATTGGAGGGCGCCATTCAAAGGATTTTATTCGGCGGAGCTAGAACAGTCCAAAACCACGCTACTGCACCCCAAGATTTCGTTTCAAAACGGCATCGAGCTGTCAACTCGCTGAAAATACAGAATTCTTACGGTACGATACACACCTGTCAGACAGACAGGAACGGTTTCCAGGGATGGCACGGATAGGAAGCTGAAATGCCGCCTGCCAAGCCGCTTGCCCCTGAGGCGTCCGGGTGTGGCTCAGCCCTCCCGCCGAGGAACTGTCGTCGTCAGCGTTGTCACTGTGTTCTCACCGATCCAAAATTTTGCTGGTTTTAGAGGAATGACCTGCTGTTCTGGGCTATGGCGCAGCGCTGTACCCTTAATAAAACAAATTGCTGCTTTGGAGGTGTGAAAAGCGCGTTTTTGGCCTTCAATTTCTTCGGAAGCCCCGGCAAAGTATGACGCAATCCTCCCGTCCTTTCAGGGGGGAAGCAAATGCAGCTGCACAGTAACTGCCGTAATGGCGGTAGAAAGACATGCCGTCCGTTGACTTCCACACCCAGAGCTCTGAACTGGAAGCTCACCAATTGTTGTTTTTTACCCCCTTTAAGATTTGAAGTGTAACTTCAGGAAACAGAGCATGATGGAGAGCCAATCCTTCAGTGTTACTCGACAAGGCGCAGCCCCTTGTCTTTCCTGTGGGTCCGGGCGGATTGTTCCCGACCACAAGCTGCTAAAAGTGACGCGAGGGGCGTAGAAAAATTCATGTTGTAGCGTACCGAGGAGAACCAAGCAGCTCACGTTACTAAGGTATACGAGCCATGGTAACTCTCTCTGCAGTCAATTGGCTTCTCCCAACTGCGTTGACCGTATTTCCTTTCTCTTTGACTTCTTCCGGCACGTGGGACTTTTCCCAATCCGTCGTTCTTTGATGCGTTTCCCAGGTTCATAGACCCCGAAAGCTACGGCCCTCTGCCGTGTAGCTCCGCTCGATTCGAACCATCTCCATCCCTTGCCATCCGAACGGAAGATCTGACCCCTCCGGGAAATCCGACGCGTCGACCATGCTCAAGCGCCTCTTCCGGTCCGGCTCACCGAGCTACTCGAAACTCCACGGATCCCGATCCCCTCTCCGCCGGTGGTCCTCCCGCATTCCTCGCCTCCCGCGCCAGGCGCGCTTCGCTCTCCTCGTCCTGACCCTCGCCGCCTTCCTCGACGTGTTCCTTCATGCAAGAAACTACACAGTCCACCAGCCCGTCGACGACGATCTCGATGTGCCGTTCTACACGTCATGTCAAGAACCAAAGGTGGACGCACCCAGGGAGAAGGCCGCCATGGTCATGTTGGTGCGCAACAAAGAGCTCTACCCGGCGCTCAAGACGGTGCAGAGCATCGAGCGCCACTTCAACCAGTGGTTCCACTACCCCATCGTGTTCCTCAACGACGAGCCGTGGAGCGAAGACTTTATAAGCGTCATGAACGCGACGGTCAGCGGCGAGGCCCGGTTCGAGATCCTCCCCAAAGGGGAGTGGGGGTTTCCAGAGGGGATGGACGTTGAATCAGCGAGGGATAGTATGGCCGCTCAGGGAAGGTCCGGGGTTATGTATGGAGGGATGGAGACGTACCACCACATGTGTCGTTTCTACTCGGGGTATGTTAGCCTCAGCCTGGCAGAAGATGAGAGAAGAAAGAAAGAGAAGAGAGTGTTAACCGGGGCAACAGAAAATTCTACACTCTTGATGCCCTCAAAGACTACAAGTGGTACTGGCGGATCGAGCCCGATGTCGACTACTACTGCTCTCTCACCTACGACCCGTTCGCCGAGATGGCCAAGCACGGCAAGGTGTACGGGTACACCATCGCCCTCTCCGAGGAGCCGCGCACGTGTCCCTCGCTGTTCCGCGAGATGGCCGACTGGAAGGAGGACCACGGCATCGAGACGACAGAGCTGTGGAACGCCATGATCGCTCCCTCATGGGTCCCCTGGCCGTTCCGGTCGCTGATGAGCTGGTTCAGCCACCGCGACGCCCAGGGCGACGGCTGGAACCTCTGTCACTACTGGAGCAACTTTGAGATCGCCAGCCTCGACTTCTTCCGCGGCCGTGCATATCAGGATATGTATGAACACTTGGATAAGACCGGCAGATTTTACAGTGAGCGGGTATGTTGTTCTCTCTCCTTTCGCCAGTATCTTTGCCCTTTTTTTTTTTTTTTTTTTTGCTAACGTCGAAGGCAGTGGGGTGACGCAGCCATCCACGCCCTCGCCCTCGCCATGCTGCTCCCGCCGGAGAAAGTGCACCACTTCGAGGACGTCGGCTACCGGCACGACTGGTACTACCAGTGCCCTGCCAACGCGCCGGGCGGCCAGCTGCTCGAGTCCGCGACGCTCGGCGACGATCGCACCTTCGACCAGGAGCGGCCGGGCGGTATCGGGTGCCGGTGCGAGTGCGACGGGTCCCGGACGCGCAACTATCCCTCGTACTGTCATAAGAAGCTGAAGCAGCCTAGTACGACCAAGGTGTTGAGCCAGTGGGAGTGGACCTGGAGTCGTTGGTGGTAGTTCCTCCGACAGGTATGTGTGTGTCTTTTCACGCATGTTGTATAAGGCATATCGGCAAGCTGCATTTGCATTGGTTCGGTTCGGCGTGGTTTTGTTTTTTCTTTCCTCGCATGGAAGGACGATACCCGACTTTTTTCTTTGGTTTAATGGTAGTGTCTCTGGCGTTGTGGGCGTGAGGTGTTTTTGTTTCCAAGATTTCTCCATGTCATTTTTTGCATGGTAGACGGGGAGGTATATCGCATCTAGGGGATAAACGGGACATGAAAAGAACAGACGAGAAGGAAAGGTGTCTAGAGAATGAACCGGATATACATAAAGACTGCCGGTGCGTATATATATATACACGCGATATTTACCTTATCTTCCCTTGTTAAGTATCTAGATGTGGAAGTCGAGGCGATAACATATCCCCCCACCAAAACATCACGGTGATTATTGATAGAGCTGCATCGTTTTCTCTTCCGAAACAAGGCAAGCCACACCAGTGATATCAAAAGGGTATGAGGGACATAAAAGCGATATGGTATTCCGTATAAACCCCCGCCATCCATATACATATATATATATATATATATATGCCCAATGCAAAAAACAAGACAAAACGACTCAAAACACCGCTAGAGATACAAAACTCCACCAAAACCGGCTAATAGTAACAAGATCATTATGTTTGCTCTTCTCCGACTTGCACAAAAACCCATAGTTATCCGTCTGCCTGTTTTGCCCTTCCCGCTCTCGCAGGTTTTCCCCGCGCTCCGGCTCCCCGCGTCCATCGACCGCTTGCTATTTCTGGAATTATCTCTCGCTAGTTACTGCGGGTCGAGATCTCAAAAGACCAAAACGGACGAGACGGCCGGGTGTGACCCCCACAACGTGGGCTTCTGGTCCGCCGGGATGTGAAGCGGGTGAAGGGCACAGCGAATAAAAAACATATCAACGCCTACCGCCCGCTCTTCTATATATCAAGTCGTTTTTGTAATCTCCTTCGTTCGATGTTGTTTTGGGGAGCCAGCCGAGAACCAGCCACAGAAAACGCCTCGAATGCATATCCCATCCCTCCACCGTTCGTTCCGATCTTGCCCAGCCCATGCTTCAACAGCGACCCCGATAATATGGGTAGGTGATTATACATCGTCCTCCAGGAATCGCCGCATGAGAAGATTGAACCGCGTATCGACGCCGCGCACCGTCTCGGGGGTCAGATGACGGAGGTACCTATCCCACGCCATCTGGCTCCAGGCATGATAAGCCAGCTGGTTCTCGAACAGGCTGCCGCCGTGGCGCCGGATCTCGCGGTCCCAGTGCTCGGCGGCCGCTCGACTTAACGGCTCGTGCATCCAGTCAATGTGTCGCCACGTCCAGGTCGGCCAAAAGAAGGCGTCGGGCGCGAGCGCGCACACCTCGTCCGGGTGCTCGGCCGCCATCTCCTTGGGCAGGAGCACGCTGTGGTAGTTCCACTCGCGCCCGAAATCGACGTGCTCGTACGACCGCAGCCAGCGCGCGACGAAGCTGCTGTTGGCGCGCGCCGCGATGATGGCGTTGCAGAGCCCCCACCGGTTTCCGCCCTCGTGTCCGAGCACCACGTCGTGCGGCTGCGGCGCCGCGAGTATCCGGTCGAACGGTCGGAGCGCGAACGCATCGATGTCGAAATAGATCCCGCCGTCCTCCAAGAGGAACTGCAGCCGCATCGTGTCCGAGAGGTGCGCGTATTGCGTCCCGTTGTCGGGCGCGGGCGGGTGGTGGACGAGCTTGATGTGAGGCGACAGTCGCTTCACCCAGGGGTTCGTCATCGGATCGGCGCTCGCGTCGGGTGACGGCGGCTCGGATATATATGTGTAGTGGAGATAGATGGCATCGGGCTTGAGGGAGACGATGGCGCTGCGTACGGCCAGGTAGTTGAGGAAGTCGAACCGGCCGGCGCCGGGGTCGGTAAGCGGGTTCTTGAGCCCGTAGATGAAGTGGACGACATTGGGGATCGGGTCGGCGGTTGAATCGTGCGTGTGGTGCGTCTGTCCGTCGCTGGGGAGCGAGACGCCGTGGAGGCACGCGAGCTCCGAGTCCGAGGCGACAAAGGCCTGCTCGATGTACTTTTGGCCCGAGAACGGGTTCGTCTGTCGTACGTAATCGATCGAGGTGTAGAGCTGTGGAAAGAAAACGTAGGCTAGCGCCAGGGCGGACACGAGGGCGAGGAGCCGGTAGGCATTCCGAGCCACCATTGTCGGCCCGGGAGGGCCGGAAGCCTTTCGTTGACGGGTGTAGAGGGGAAGGTTGCTGCTTAAAGCAACTCGAGTCGCTGCTTAGGACATGTCCTGGGCAACGCGGGGATCCGATGTAGTGAGGGCGATGTAAGAAAGTGGGACAATGGGTTCAAGAAATGTGGATTGCGCTTCCCCGGATGCGATGAAACGAAATCCGGTTTGCGAACTAGGTACACAGTACGCTTGTCAGCGAGAGCCACGCGGCAGGTGCCAGCATCAAACCATCTCATGGTTTCCTGCCGTGCCTGCCATCTGTCAACCTGCCGGTCTTCCCTGCTTGGTGCCACCCCATTGCTCGAACTCGAGGCGCGCTAGCGTACAGGCGTTGTACAGCCCTGCTGATTGAAATTTACGGGATGAAATATCCGATGACTTGGCTGACAGTCGGCGAATTATAACATCAGCCCCAGGCTTGGTGTGGAGCATGGGGACCGCCAACGTCTTGGACCAACGATCCGCCCGGATCCCTCTCATAATCCGCATCATGCAAAACATTGCACCTCCTCGTTGCTCGCAGCGAGTTTGCAAATCTTCCTAAACTTCTACGGCATGTCATGGTGTTATGGCATTGAGGAGTGTTGACGTATCACTCAGGACGCCTGCGAGTTTGCAAACTGGGAAAAGGACGGACTTTTGTCCTGAAGGGCTGCGCCGTCGATCAGTTCCAAGTTTCCAGTCTCGAAACATTTTAGTGGGGCCACCTCATGCGATTTGGAAACCAGGCCTCCTGCGATGCCGATTAAAGCGTCCAGTCCTGCGAACGAGCGGCACGAATACGGGTACAACTTGACACTTCGGATACCCATCCGCTCCTCGAGTCCGATCTTGCGCAACCCGATTGTCCAATGTGGATTTCCTAACCATCACTATCGTTATGGAACACCCAATCAATGCCTCGCCTGCCGCTTTTGTCCTTTGCAAGTCTCACTCGAGCCAAGCAGCAGGATGATATCGGAACGGATTCGTGGTATCGAACCGTCTTGGGCCAAGCTCTCCAACAGTCGCGATGGAGTCAAACCTGCCGCTACCGAATTCGATAAAGTGCTGAGCCTCATTCCTTCGAGTCTTGGCAGCACCGCGTCCCGGAACGGCAAAACCCAAGCGGCCAATACGAGTCGACCTGTCAAAGCGGCGCCTGCACTCGTGTAAACCGTTGCAATTGTTTCACGGGAATCTACCGAATTCTCAGATGGTACGGAAAATTGAAAAGGCCGAGAAAGCCTCGTCAACCTTAGCGGCCGCGACAACACGAACGGATGACCTGGTCTTCTGTGATTCCGACGGCGATCCCGACGCAGTCCAATATCTCCGGAATTTCAATAAGCAGCCAGCAAAGCCGAGGCCGTATCACGATGAATGGCAACTATTCGGGAATGCCAGCAGACGGATTTACCAGACTGCCAGCGTCCGCTAGTTTTCTATCTGTTTTAATGTTTACGGAGTAACCCTCTCTCAACTTGTGAGTGCTGTTAGAATACTTACTCGTCGCTGGACCGTGGTTTCACTGAGCAACATCGCTGACATGTATGCAGCCTTCTCAAAAACAGGTGCAAGCGTGTTCTAATGCTTGCCGGCCTAGATCTCTCGCTTCTCTTGCTGCGCTGAACGGCAGTGTAACCATCAGATCGCAAGTGCGATCACTATGAGCCCTTCTCAATGGCAATCGAGAGATGCCATTGCAAATAGCCGGAAGAAGATTGTTCTTTGTGTTTTCCGGTTGCTCGTTCAGTCTCGTTGGCTTTGCAGAGAAACAACACCCGTCTCATCGAACTGATGGGGAAAGCACTCGCCAATTTGGACGCTCTGAATAGCCTCAAATTCCATGCGCCGAGACGCGGAATGCGGGGTCGCCTAAAAACCGCTTGTGGCTGACGTCTTCAGTGGGTCGCCGTCCCACCAAAGCTCCGGGAGCTTGGAGCAGCTCGGGCCAAAGCTTCGCAAACACCAACTTGCGTCTTCAACTCTTTCTCCAACCACAACTTTGCGTTTGTCGTTAGAAAAGCGCCAGCATGTCGGCGATCGTGGATGCCGTTCAGCCACGATTCACCCGCGGGTCTCGAGCCTAATCAGCAGCGGGATGAGGGACGGAGCGACGACGCAAGCTCGTGTGCATTGCAGTTGTTGGGCCTCTCCAATGCGAGCGAGGTTCGTTGACGATTCCCCTCCCCGGATCGCCTGGCGTTCTCCGATTGAACCCAAAATCCGGGTGAAGAGCTGGCCAAATGTTTCATCTATGGCCATCATCCGCCAGATGATGCAGCGCCTGGCCGTCTAATCAGCGGTATGAGCGGCAAAGCACACCAGCTGTTCTGCCAGCGGGCCATGGACTGCTTGAGCTCGATGAGGAGATTAGCTATTCTCGTCTGCTGTGCGGCGGTAGCAGTTGTGGTCGCGGGAGAGGGCGACGGGGAGGTGGTGTGGTAGGCCTAGGTCGCTCACCCCCAACCTCGTTGTTTTCCTGCCGCCCACCCATTGTTTTCCTTGCGACGTTTCGCCTCGCGACGATAGACCCCCTCCCCTCCGCACCTCTATCAACCATATTCTGCCAGGCATCGACTTTCTCCCATTTTCAAGCTTTAATCATCGCAGACTACATTGTCGCGTATCTTTCTATAACGCGAGCCCCGCGATATTTTTATTTTTCAAGCGTAAGTCGAGCTCCGAATGCGCGACCGCGAGCTGCGCAATGCGCGTGCGGCGGTTGTCGCATTGCGCCATTCCAGCGCCCGCCGCGTCGCAAACGCGATCCAGTGTCGCTGGAATGCGCGCCCGAGTGTAGCGTTTGCTAATGCATGTTTGTAGACAATCAATTTCCAAATTTCAACATGCCTCGCGAAGGAACACGCTCGCAGACCGGCAACCCAAAGCCGCGCATTTTCCCCATCGTCGACACGGCGCCGGCGGTCAAGCGCACCACAAAGCCCAAGACCGTCAAGAAGGTCGCCGCACCCAAGGCTACCATGAAAAAGCCAGCCGGTGTGACCAAGAAGAAGGCTCCCAAGAAGGAGAGTACCGTGGCCAAGAAGGTAAGTCTCGTCCACCGCGCTCGCGACCCCCTGTACCCCATGTCATGCTCACACCGCATCTAGGTCAAGGCTGCAGTGAAGAAGACCGAGAAGAAGGTCGACAAGAAGACCGACAAGACTGAGAAGAAAACTGAGAAGGCGGCCGACAAGGTCGAAAAGGTATTATGACCCAGACCCCCTCGCTATCGCCACCCGTGTTGTTCATTCGGCACATCACCTCCGCCCTTGTGTTATGTGGATCCACGACGCATACGCATCTAGCTTCCTCTGTGACAACGACGTTTGAACTGAGGCATGACTAACATCAGCCATAGGAGGCGAAGCCCAAGACAACCAAGAAGAAGGAGACGCCGGCCGCAGCTTAGACAAGTCAGGTTGGTCGTCGTCGTTCTCTCTTCGGCAACACCCTGGTTCTAAATGGGTGTTTCGGTTTCGTTCTCGTTTGGTTACCTCTAATGCGTCGTCGTTTTGCGTCTTTCCGGTTGGGTATCGTATATGAACGGATGGGAGCGTTTTGGATTTGGTTTCCTTGATAGGAAGGATGATATCGTACCGATATGCTTGTATGTACTGATGATGGGCTGCGAATTCAAGTGAGATATCCTGCTTTGCGAAGTATTGGCTGCCGTGTGATGGCAACGTTTGTGGGATGCCATGAGACCTGAGTGAGTTCCCATAACCTGTGCCGGATAATTGAAAAGGCCGGTGCTTCATCTCATGGTCGCGCAGTCGACTCGGTCGGTGCTTGCGAGCACTAAACTCAAAGATACCGTGGCAGATAGCAAATTCGGGGCTTGTTTTGGTCCAGAAGAGACTGCGCTTTTTTTTTCGGTAGCCTGGGGATTCCATTTCCCGTAATCTGTAGTGAGGTTACAGAGTGGAATAGGTATTGGGGGAAAGTATGCCTTTGCAGGCCTGAAGTTTAGTCGAGTTTAGAACTAACGTTAGCACGCACGGAAAGCAGAAGCCAGGGAATCAGCGCGCCAATCAGAAACCAGCCACCAATCCGCCTGGGCGATTGGCGTCCCACAAAGGTTTGCAGACGCGGCACTCGACCTCCACTCAGAAAGCAGGCAGGAAGCTGCGGGCGCATTGTCGCGACATCCATCGCGCTCTGCCACGACCTCGTTTGCCATCGCCGCGAGACCCCTCGACATGAGTACACAACACCGCTTGACGCCACCCATCCATCATGCGCATCATCAAGCCTGCCTGGCTGAGCCATACTGGTGAGCACGAGTCTGCGACGCCCGCGTTTCGCTTTCCGGGGACATGCTAAAGCCAGGGCGTGCTGCAGGTGAACACAAGGATTTTGAAGTCTACAGTTGCCATGTCTCTCCCGACGGCAAAAGGCTGGCCACAGCCGGCGGAGGTATGCGATTGCCGTCCCCGCGAGACTCCTGACACGGTTGCTGAAGCAAACAGATGGCCATGTGCGTGTGTGGTCGACGGAATCCATCTACAACGCCGACGACGCCGGTTACAAGAAGCCCCGACAGCTCTGCCACATGAGCCATCACCTCGGCACGATACACTCAGTGCGATTCTCCCCGAACAACCGCTATCTCGCGTCCGGCGCCGACGACAAGATCATCTGTATCTACCAGCTCGACAGCAGTCCACCCTCGCACACGACGTTCGGTAGGCATTTCTGGGATGGGCATCCAGGCGAATTGACTAACGGATGGTGCAGGTAATACTGGGCCGCCGCCAGTCGAGAATTGGAAAACACACAGACGCCTCACGGGGCACGAGAACGACGTGCAAGACCTCGGATGGTCCTACGACAACTCGATTTTGGTCTCGGTCGGGCTGGACTCCAAGGTGGTGGTATGGTCGGGACATACATTTGAGAAACTTAAGACGCTCTCTGTTCACCAAAGCCACGTCAAGGGCATCACATTCGACCCTGCCAACAAGTTCTTCGCGACGGCCAGCGACGACCGAACAATCAAGATCTTCCGCTTCACCCCGCCCCCGCCGAACGCAACGCACCACGACGTGGTCGACAACTTTATCCTCGAGACTACAATCAGCTCTCCGTTCAAGAGCTCCCCGCTTACGACATATTTCAGGAGATGCAGTTGGTCACCAGACGGTAACCACATTGCCGCCGCCAACGCCGTAAACGGGCCGGTCAGCAGTGTGGCTATTATCGAACGGACAACGTGGGATGGAGAGATCAACCTGATCGGGCACGAAGGTCCGACCGAGGTCTGCATATTTTCACCCCGGTTGTTCTACACCAAAAATCCAGCCGAGACGCAGGCCGACGACAATGCGAGGAACCTGGTGACGGTCATTGCCTCCGCTGGCCAAGACAAGACGCTGAGTATCTGGAATACCAATACCTCTCGACCCTTGGTCATAATACAAGACGTGGCCTCCAAGTCGGTTTCCGATCTTGCGTGGACCCCTGACGGCCAGACACTGTTTGCAGCGAGCCTCGATGGCAGCATCGTTGCCGTCAAGTTTGAGACAGGAGAGCTGGGCTGGGTGGCCAACTCGGAGGAGAACGATAGGGCCCTTCAAAAGTTTGGCGGCTCTCGGAAAGGAATGGGTGTCGCGGAAGATGTGGAAGGTCTCCATCTCGAAAACCACAGCAAGGAGGGAGAGCTTCGCGGGGCTGAATCGAGAATGGGTGCTTTGATGGGAGACGCGCCGAGCAAGCCCGGGGCGAAGAGCGACGGCGCCACGAACGGGGTGAAGGCTACAAAGAACGGCGAAGTAAATGGGGATGCCGACCGGAGCAAGCCGGTTACACCAGCACCTGAAGAAGAGAGTGCCGACAAGGCGGCCGAGAGGATAGCAGCTTTGAAGAGCCGTGTTACAATCACCAAGGATGGAAAGAAGCGAGTCGCGCCAATGCTCGTCTCGTCATCTGGGACGGGGCTATCGTCGTTGCCGCAGCCCCAGCTTTTAGGATCCAAATCGGCGAAGGTGGCGCAGAATGACGCTCCCCAGACGATGCTCGACTTATCGAAGCCCTTTGACGGGTTACCGAGGGGCGGGATAGCGGCTCTGTTGCTCGGGAACAAGCGCAAGGCGGCTGCTTTGGAAGGCGACGAGGACGAAGAGCCATCGAGCAAAAGGACCGCGACAGGTCCTCTCCCGATCCTAGTGAACGGTGTTGAAGGGCTTGAACCGGCGCCGCTGACGGCCCCGGCCAACGGCGTCGTGCCTACCCCAGAGTTTATACGGCCAGCGGTGGTAAGCCCCGCGATATCGGTATCGCAGGTACGGCTGGCCGTTCCCAAAGTCCGAACGTACATCCTACGCCCCTTGGAGAAAGGTGTCTTGCAAGGCGAGACCAATCTAGAGGAAGCATCCAAGACGCCGGAGAATATCATTCTGGAAGCCCGAAATCCTGCGCAGATCAGGGAGCCCAGCCGGATTATGGCCACGAAACGCGGCACCCTTCTTTGGCGAGATTTTGTCCCGCGGGCGATTCTCCTCGTCACAGGCAACAAGGATTTCTGGGCCGCGGCTTGCGAAGACGGATCGATCTACGTATGGACGCCGGCTGGTCGTCGGCTGATGAATGCTTTGGTACTGGAGTCCCAGCCCGTCATTCTAGAGTCTCGCGAGAGCTGGTTGCTATGCATAACATCAGTCGGACTCTGCCACGTCTTCAACATTAAGACCATGGCTGCCGCCCACCCCCCGGTGTCGCTCGCGCCGGTGCTCGACATTGCAACGGCTTCGCTCAACCCTCACGGCGGCACCCCCGCGCCAGGGGTAACATCGGCTCACCTCAACAGCGCTGGCAACATCGTCGTGACGCTCACCAACGGCGACGGCTTCTACTACACGCGAGATATGTATGCTTGGCAGCGTCTGTCGGAGGCGTGGTGGGCGGTGGGCAGCCAGTACTGGAACAGTAATGACTCGTCGGTCAGCGCTTTGCAGACGACGGCCGTGGGCCCCGTTACGGCCAAGCAGGGCAAGAGCGAGAAGAAGGATGGGGAGGGTATCAGCGTCTCGGCGGGTATCATACCATTCCTGGAGAGGCACACGACGACAGAGTTCCTGCTCAGGGGTCGGGCGTACGCTCTTCAGCGGCTGGTCAAGGTTTTGATGGCCAAAGATGGGTTTGAAGGGCTAGAGAGCACCGTCAGCATCGCGCATCTGGAGAACCGCATGGCTGGGGCCTTGGCTCTGGGGGCGAAAGAAGAGTTCCGGCTTTATCTTTTTATGTATGCGAAGCGGATCGGAGCGGAGGGCCATCGAAGTAAGGTGGAGGAGCTTCTCCGTAGTTTGCTGGGGGGTGTTCTCAAGGACAAGCCGGATGTCGATGGGAGAGGGTGGTTCAGTCAGGAGGAGGAGCTGTGCGGGTGGGACAGGAAGGAGTTGCTCAAGGGGGTGGTGCTGATCTTGGGTGAGTTTTTTCTCTGCTATAATGTCGGTGGGCTGTTGCTAACGGTGTTCGACAGGCAAATTCCGAGATCTACAGCGGTTAACGGTACAGTATGCGAGGATACTGAATATGACTTCTGGGGATGAGGATGGAGCTGCGAATGGGAGTCATGACAACATGGACTTGGAAGAGTAAGGAGGCGGAAGGGGGAGGCTGTGAGTTAGGGGAGTTTAGTGGTAGTGTGTTGTCTTGGCTGGAAAGCTACCAGCTCGACGGCGTAACAGAAGGAGGGGGGCGGAAGGATCTCTGCGGCGGATGGGAATAGTGGGGGAACGGCATATGTGTCTTGACATACCACACAGAGAGAGAGGAGGCTAGGTACCATGGGTTTTTCCTCGGGCTCGGGCTCGGGCTCGGTGGTGTGGAGTTTTTCGGCGCGCGTTTGGTTCATTGCTTGCTTGCTTGTCTGCTTGCTAAGGGTTCGGCCAGATAAGCGATGGATAGGTATGGAGAACGGAACGGACGGACGGGATGTATTTTTGCTGCCACTACTGTAACAACACAACATTACGGTTATATATCTGTACTTTTATATTCTTCATCGGGCTCTCTGTCTACATGGCTAGTTTCTACCAAGGTAGGTATGTGTTTGAGAGGTGAATGGAGGGGTTGAGTAAGGTACCTTCCGTGGAATGGGATCAGTTTTGGTCTAGGTGGTCTGAACGGGCTGGGGGAGAAGGAAGGGGGGAAGAAACTAGAAACAGGTGAATCTCTAATTATCTATCATTGTGCTCGCAGGTACTCGAAGGCGAAGAGGCTTCAGATAAGAGCCTCCTGATTTCTACCCCCAAGTTTGTGACTCTTTGCTTCATGGAGAACTGGATGTTCTGGGTGTTGGGTACATGTAGCTTGCGTTGCGTTGCGAATGGGACTATCTCCCAGGATGTTTTGGTGAGAAGGACAACGAAGGCTGAGGAGGTAAGGAGAGTCTTATTAGGTACCTTCATCTGAGCTTTATGAAGCAAGTACGAAGGCTAGGAACTCTTACAACTATTATAGTAAGACCTGGTATGAGTAACATGAAACATAGATGGGCCAGACACCTGCCCGCATGGTGTCTAACCATCTGGGGCGTTCACCATGCAACTACGACAAGGGAATCGATGCCGAATCTGCGAGATTGATCACAATTCCGATGAGGCAGAGACGTGTGAGAGATACACTAGTCGGATGGCGCCCCAGCCGAACAAGAGAGCTGAGAAGCTAGCTATCAGCCATCAAGGTCCCTTCGGTTATGTCACAAACCAATAGATGCAGACATCCGGAGTGCTTCGCAGAGAAATCCACCGAGCCAATTGGTACATGGCAAACATGACCGGAAAATGCCAGGTGCAGGCCAAGGTGACACAAGATGTGGGAATTGGAGACCGGTGAATGGGCCACGGGTCGAGGCATGGTGACACAAGGTGGTTTGTCTTGTGTCTTTTGGTGGTTCTTTTCACTGTGGGTAAGAGATTGATAAGAGCGAACGAGACGTGCTTTGCCTTCCCCGTGCGTCTGATCAGTGTGTGGGGCACCTCCTCTCACGGGACGCTCCTCATGATGCATGTGCACTGTGCAGCATGCATACCTGGGTCGCGCATGCCAACTTTAGTTGGGTGGTGGTGGGTAGGTACAGACAGTTTGCGAGTTCCTTCAATATTCTACCGCTTCCCGCTTCCAATCAACATCAGGATTCCGCACCGTACACTTCCAAAATCCAAGCGGTTGCCGGATCCAGTTCAGATGCCATGATTGGTTATCGGCAACGAAGCCATGGCCTTGCCGATTTTCGGCCTGGGTAAGGGCAGGACGGCGCGAGCAAGAGAGACATGAGGGGCAACCATCCCTCTTCATCCCATCTGGAACTTCGACTCATTGACCCATCAGCAGCAGTTTGCTTCGTCAGATGGTCATGTCTTGTCTCGGTACGCAGCCACCTGGTGTTTCACCTTCCACACCATAGGTACCGCGACCTAACACCACCACGCACGCTCGCATACACTTGCTTCTCTCGGCCACTGAAGTTTGCCTGCTCCGCGACCCGTCCGGACCGGTCTGGCCGCGAGATGAGCGAATCTGGGTTTGCCGGCATTGGGCACTGTCCTCCATGTGCCTGATATCTGGCAAAGAGGTCAAGCCAAGTGGGTGGTGTTTCTATATGTGTACCTCTCCTCTTGTCAGCCATCCCTTTCCCGCTCCCCTCGCTTATATATTAGTCGTCATTCGTTTCGTCTCTGTGGTCTCCACAGATTTATAACTTACATGGTTTTTCCCATCGTGTCGCAGAGCATTAGTCCCAGTAGACTGTCTGAAAGCTAACATAGCACAAGATACCTATTTACGTGTGACACGTAAGGCTATTATCACATGCTTTTGCATCTCACTGTTCTCAAGTTCAACCGTCAATTATATATCACGGCCCTCTCCTTCTTCTGTTGTGGAAGGATCGCCTTTTTCATCACACTCTCCTTTCTTCTTGCTCACATCTTTCTTACCACCGGCCGGCGAAGTCCCTCAGCATACCAATGCCTACAATGAGCTGCAAACCTCCCAAATGGGATGAACAGTTCCCCATCGCCAAGTTTATATTCACTGCCGCACTATGTGTTCTCTCAAGCGAGTACGATGCCGCCGCCATGGAGATCGCCCTGGTCTTCGTGGAAGCATTCCGTCGCGCTTCGTATTTCCTGAGGCGGGACGACGACGAGTCTGAATGGGCAATTCATTGTGGACAAAAGCGCAATGTCGTTCCCTACGAGAACGAGGGCAGGGCCCTCGTACCAGTCGAGGCGCGTCCTACGCGAAACCACATGCTGAGTTTGTGGCTAATGTTCAGCTTCGATATATACACAGCTCACGTTCAAGCTCCTCCTGAAACGCGCTCCAAACAGAAATCGAATCAGACAAGCTGCCCAATCTCTCGAACTGAGCGTAATCTTCGATCAGATGTACAACAAAATCGGGGACTGCCTATCTACCGCCAGACTTACCAAGTTTTTCGACACCAGGAAAATGCACTTGTTGTTTTTCCAACTCAAGTCACTCGACCATCCGAACGTGGCGCAGCTCTCCCGGTATGTCTCTCTTGGGCTGTCTGTCTGAATGGAGGTTACTTATACACCCAAGATGGACACTTATGTCTCCGGAGAAGCCCATCCACTTTCCAGCCGAGTCCATCCATGCCGTATTGTACAAGGTATGGTTGTTTCCATGCAGAATTCATCGACATATTTATTTCAGCAGCTTGTCAGCACGAGGTACGAGGCGCCAAAGGACCATGACGCCTGCCCCCAGCATGCCATCCTAAGCTGCATTCGCCATTTTCGAACGCTCCAAAAAGAGGCTTTCTCCTCGTTGTGCACGTCCCTCAGGGAGCTGAGAGACCTCGATGCGAAGCCGAAGTGGCAGTATGATCTGGAAACGACCCGCCGAGCCATTGCGAATGCCATGGCATCTCTCAATACGCTGGGCGGGTCTCTAAACGCTGTCGTCGACCTCTTCGAGAAGCATGTTGGCCGGGCCGGCCCAGTCGAGAGCAGATGGCTGCTCATCCGCCGTTTAAAGCGTTTCCTCAAGGGTCGCTTTGCGGTGGTTGCGATTGACAGCCCCCTCGTTGAGGAGTTGAAGGGCAAGAGTATGTGTACTGTTGTGCCGCGTGCTTTCCAGCCTTGCTCATCTTTGTAGTGCGGGTCGAACTCGACCGGCTCAACCGGATCAGTCCGATCCTTGCAAGTCATATCCGAATCCGCGATCCAAACAACCGCGATGAACTCCAAAAGGCGTGCGATACGGCCAAGAGCCCTCTCGAGCAGATCTGCATGATCGACAAGCTGCATTTGCAAGATGTCAACTCGCCCACGAGGCGCGACGAGAAGCTTTACGTTGTGCGGAAACTGTATTTTGGTGTATATTTCAGCATTGTAGAGCACATCAAGAAGCTCGAGGCACTGATCAATAACGAGTACTCCAAGCGTGGTGATGATATCCTCAATGTCCGTGGCAGGCTGGGGCGGTTTGGGCCGAGGGTTCGCGGGGTTGCCATGTGTTGCTGCGAGCAACATATGGACGAGGAGGAAAAGGAGGAAAAATTCCAGATGGCCAAGGTGGAAGAGTACAGGGTCATGGCGAGCAAGGAGACATATCATGACCAGTATGAAAGGCTTGTCGAGGTGAACGAAAAGGTTCCGAGGGTCCTGGCTCAGAGGGACTGGGACAGGAAGAGCTTCAACAGCGATGTCATGTGGGGCCCGAAGATGGAGACATATTCTCTCCTGTAAGGGTGTAGAGTGAGTGTTGACCCTTGATTTTCTGTGATTCTCTGTGATTTTCAGGGTCTTCAGGGGAGGAAAAGGGTTGTTAGAGACCTATAGATCGAACGCAGATATGATGCAACCACATCCCAGCCGCGGAAACGCGTCCCCGTCTCAACTTCACCCACGCTCCTTATATTCCTCCCAGTCCAGCATATCCAAGAAAACCCTCCAATGGCCATTTCAACTTCAGGTCACCTCCGTTCCAAAGCGGCTCTCCCTGTTCGCAAGGTCACGATCATGACAGATTCGATTTTCTGTTTATATGTTTTCCCTTTGTTCTTCCTTACTTTTTCATTTCTTTTCTTTTTTCTTTATTAGTTTTTAAGTTTGTCAAGCAATCTTGGCGGGGGTATTCCTAGGTATTGCAGCAATCGTTTCACCCCTAGGTAGGGAGCGTTTTGAGACAGAAGACCTACTTTTTCTTATACGGGAATCCTGCCGGTTTGAGGAATGAGTAGGTAGGTAGATTGATGATAGTGTTTCCGTAGCTACCTACCTTAGGTAGTCTCTCATAATTTAAACGCTGTATGTCTTGTCTCTCGTTTTTTTCGTGGTATGCCACTTTCCTCGGTGTGTCAAATTAGTCGGTGATGCGGTGGGTCTGAAAACGCTTGCGAGCTCCGGGACGGAAGTTTGTGTGATTGCTTGAAGAGTATGCACACGGACAGCGCGCCGTGGATTGGGACCGGTTTATTGACCAAGACTCGAAGAAGCTGGGCTGGATGATCGAGGCGCTCGAGATTGATCCTACCGACGGCGAGCGCTGGATGTACGGTACTGGGCGGCACCGTGTGGATGAAGTGTGAAAGACTGGTGGTAAGGATGCTTGCTTTGTGGAAGAGAGGATGGGCGAGGGCTGGTTAAAGACGGGGCTGTGTGGTCCGTGTGCTCCTGCTTGCCTGCCTGGGTGCTCCTTCCCAGCCCAACACATGGTACGTAACCTCTCCTGGACCCATCGAGCAAGATACAGAGATAAGCTATATATATCCAACCCAACTACCATCTCCCGTCGGCCAACCACTCTGTATGACCTGCTTCGGTAGTGGCACAGTTGGGAGGGCGTTGCCTTGGGCCACCGGGGGCAACGGGTCGATTTGGGATCTTCTCCTTCGCGTAAAGACGATTCTCGATCGACTCCGGCCGGTGGCACTTTATCATTTTTTGCATGGCTTTTGCTATTGCAAGTCATCCTGTGGGCCCTTGTTCTTCCTGTGCATGAATTGCCTGGTTTGCTTGCGTGTCTCGATAGATCCGGCAGTTTTCGGTTCCGATCGGTTATGTGAAGCTGGAGGTACCGTAGTCAAAATGGTTCAGAAGCGTCGTTAGGACAAACTAACTGCGAGGGCTTCTTATCTCGCAGCCAATGGTCCGACGATGGGTCATGGTTGGACTACCTAGCAATGTCGGTGCATCTTTGGCGTGTTCACAAGACGAAAAATTATGCGTTCGGAATATTTCCATGCATCCTCTCTCGAGTTTCCGTTCGCTCCGTTTGTTGCGTCTTGCCCTGGTGAGAAGACAACTCGTCTCATCCTCGATTACCTCCCCATTCTGACCAACTGCGCCCGGACAACAAGAACAACCCCAAAGAAAGAAAAAAAAACCTAAATTTCTTGCACGGAAAATGAAAATCGCAGTCATCGCCGGACTCACCGCCGTGCTCACCGTCTCGGTGATCGCCTACACCGGCTTCAGCCACCCGCCATACGCAACGACCTGGACGCCGATCCCCACAGTATCCCCAGACTTGCCGTCCATCCTGGCCAAGCAGGCCGAGGTCAAACCTTCATCGCCGACGTCAAATGTTTCCGGGTTTGCCTTTGATCGGATTTTTCAGATTTGGCTGGAGAATGTCGACTTTGAGGTATCTTCTCTCCTTCCTAACCCCCTCTTCTCTCTACCCCCTTCTGTGTGTGAGGTGCATCGACGATGGAGTTGAGACTGTGTTCGGATATGAAGGAGTCCAAAAGCTGACGAGAGAGACAGGACGTTGCCGCCAACAAGGACATGCAATGGCTCGCCAGCCAGGGAATACTGCTGACCAACCTCCTGGCCGGTACACATCCCCCTTATCCCTCTGTCTTCTACTTTTCTTTCTGACCACAAGAAAAAGTAACACACCCCTCCCAGCCAAACTACGCCGCCGCCGTCGCAGGCGACTACTTTGGCCTGGACCACGACGACTTTGTCAGCTTCCCACCCAACATTTCTACAGTCGTTGACCTGCTGGATACAAAAAACATCAGCTGGGGCGAGTACATGGAAGACCTTCCATATCCCGGGTTTCAGGGACATAATTTTTTGAATCAACAGACCGGAGAGGATGATTATGTCAGGAAACATAACCCGCTCATGTTGTTTGACAGTGTTGCCCTGAATCAAACGAGACGGGAGAGAATTAAGGGGTTTGATGCGTTTTGGAAGGATTTGCGAGACAGAAAACTGCCTCAGTGGGGATTTATTACGCCGAATATGGTATTCTTTGCCCTCTGGATCTGTCAGAAAAGACTAATGTATGGTAGACGAACGATGGACACGATACAAACCTCACATTTGCGGCGGCGTGGACGAGACGGTTTCTGGAGCCGTTGTTGGTGGATGAGTATTTTATGGAGAGGACGTTGCTAGTGGTGACGTTTGATGAGAATTGGACTTATCAGGTGCCGAATCGTATGTCCTTCTCTTCCCTTTACGTTTACCCCGATTCGCAACATCAACGTCTTTCGCCATATCCTCGAAAATACCTACTAACAAATTCAGGTGCATATACCATCCTCCTATCCCCCACCCTCCCGTCCCATCTCCGCAACACATCCGACCCAACCCCATACACCCACTACTCCCTCCTCTCCACAACCCAAGCAAACTGGAACCTTCCGTCCCTTGGGAGATGGGATTGCCACGCCAACATCCTGTCCTACATGCTCCCCTTCCTACCCCGTCCCGTCGTCAACAACCTAGACCCGTTCCCCGAGGAGGGTTCGTATTACAACATCTCGTACCCCGGGCCGGTGTCGATTGGGAAGTTTACGAAAGGGTGGTGGGCTGCTCCGATCACCGATGAGAAAGAGGAGTGTATCCATGGGCGGGGAGTTTGGGAGGGGGTTAGGGAGATGTGGAAGGGGAGTGAGGAGAAGACGTATTATGGGGCGAAGGTGCCGGCGGATGGGATGGTGGGCATGACGAGGGAGGAGAGGGAGGGAATGTGGGAGTGGGCTGTGGCTGAGCTGGAGTAAGTGTCAGATCGGATGCGATTATTCCCTTTGGTCATATCTCGGCTGTCTTGGCAGTGCAAAGCTCCCGGAACTGAGACATGGGTCAGTTCCCCCCTCGAGAGGCAAATGGCTAATCCAATCTACCTGTAGGGCTTATGAACTTGAGCATGGGAATGGGACGGTGGATGGGGGGAACTGAGCAGTGGGAGTGGGGGAACTAAGACTGGAGGCGTTGCCATAGATGGGTTGGATATTGTTGGATAGAAGGGGAAAATCTTGATGGGCAAGATTTGGGTGTTCGCATGATTTCAAGGCTGACTTATGTTTTCTTCGGCCGGGCCCACATCAGACTTTAGACAGGGTCTTGGAGATTCGACCACAGAATTGTAGACTGTCCAATTCACCAATATTTCATGCAGATATCCATCTAATGTTTATCTGGTCTCATCAGCCCATTTCTACTCCAGGGTTGGAGGTAAACGGTGTAATCTTGGTCGTTGCTGAGCTATGTGGTCGCCGAAAGAGTCCATGACCACTCAGTTGACTCTTGGACCTACCGAATTAGAAAAAAGCGAACCAACAGTTTGAGAACGCTCGACTCAAGAAATGGATCCTTGACCACTGTGTGTGTCCATGAGTACAAGCAAGCAAATAAGACCAAACACAGTGTGAAGCAGACGACAGAGTGGGTCCACCGCAGATTCCATCCACGAATCAACAACGCCCAGTCGTCCCAATCGGGAAGGAGGACGACCCACCAGACTCACCCCCCAGATACTGACCACCACAATCTCAACATTAGATCTCTATACCTTATCTAAGGAGGTAGAAATATCTGAATTGTTACACTAAAAAAACCTACAAACACTGCGAATACCAATCATTCGAGTATTTACAAGTCCACGGCGCAACACACACCGTCGGCCTGGTCCAGCCAATGCCTCCACACTGTCCCCACCGCTGCGCCAGTGCCGTGGGTGTCGCTATGGCCGAGCTGGTCGTCGATGTGCTCCCAACAGAGCTGGACGTGATCCTAGCCGACGATGTGCTGGTAGTCCTCGCTGAGGATGTCGTCGACGTCTTAGCCGAAGAGGTCGACAACCCAACTGTACTCGATTCCGTAGTAGTCTCAGGCTCGCAGTACGAATCCGTCTCCGTCGGGACACTGACTGTCGTAGTCGATGTCATCGAAGTACTCGATCTCGTCGACGTACTCAGCGTTGTCCCCGTCCCGCCGCCCCCCTCAACCACGCCCTTCGCATAAAACACGCCCCGCCCATTCGTACCAACATACACCTGCCCCGGCACATTCGCACTCCCCACGACCCGACACGCCGAGAGCGCACCGAACCCCTGGCCACCCTGCACATCCACCCACGTCCGCCCATCATCCGCGCTGGCATACAACTTGGCCCCCGACGCGCCCCTTCCCAGAGCATACACGTTCCACTTCCCCGCATCTCCTCCCAACCCGAGCGAGATGTGTTGCGTGTCAGTCAGGCCAGAGATTTTGGTAAACGTCGCGGCGTAGTCGACGCTCCTGAACAGCCCCGCATTCGTACTAACCCACACCTCGCCAGCGACCACGGGATGGGCGACGATATCGCGCACCGAGGTCACACCGGTCAGACCTGAGGAGACAGAGACAAAAACAGAACCGCTGTCGGTGCTCCGGTAGACCGTGCCGTTTCCCGCGCCGGCGTAGAAGACCGTGTTATTCCGCTTGTCAGACGCAATAGCGACGACCCCAGATGATGGAAGCGACGAAACCGCCGTGAAAGTCCCCTGGCTCTGTGACCGCACCACTCCGCCGTTGGAAGGCGACCACAGGATGATATCCCCATCGGCGGAATACGCAACCGAGCCGCCAAACTGCGTCGTCCCGGCTCCCGGGTGGACAGCCCAAGTCCCGCCGCCGTCCGAAGACAAAGCGACCTGCGGCGATCCAGCCGAGTTGCCGATCCGAACGACGCTCGCCGGTTTGTTACCCGCATAATCTACCCCCCCACCCCGTCAGCACACACACACACACACACACATACACACATCCCCACCCCTTTTTTCGGCAAATACATACCAACATCAGTAGAACTAGCCCACATCGGATCCATCCACGGCTTTTCGGGAGCCGTACCCAGCTCCGCCTCAGTCCGGTACGTAAACCCACTCACATCCCCCACAGCAGCCAACAACTCCGACCCACCCCCTGAAACCGGCGCCGACGCCAGCCCCAAAACCGCCATCTCCTCAATCCCATCGGCCATCACCCGAATCGACACATTTCTTTCGTTCTCATCCCACCTCCCCAAATCCCTCCCCCCAAACAAAGTCAGTCCCGTGCCATACATCCACCTCTCACCATCGGTAGGATCAATCTCAAGCGCCTCGATCATCCAGCCCAGCCGTTTCGAGTCCCTCTCCACAAACCCCTTCCCAATCCACGGCGCGCTATCCGTATACATCCCATAGTACATATTCATATCCGGGTACGAAGTCCACTCCCAGATCGGCGACCATGTCTCCCCGGAGTCGGTAGACCGAAAAAGCTGCGCGTCGGGCCACCACGAGTTTAAGCTGGCGACGACGAGCGTGCCGGGACGCTGGAGGTCGAGACCTAAACCGCCGAAGCCGAAGTGTAGTTCGGAACTGGGGACGGGCGTGATGTCCTTCCATGTGCTGCTGGCAATATCATAACGGTAGACTGCCCCGAGGGTCCCGTCGTAGGGTCCCGTCCCGTCGCTGTAGGTTAGGTAGAGCGCCTTCTCTACCGGCTGGAGTCTGCATTTGTGCGGGAAGAAGCGAAGGGGCTGGTTGGGCACGGGACTCCAGGTTGTGCCTGCGTCGGTGGAGACGTATACCGAGGCTGTGGTGTTGTCTGCCGTCCCTACGAAGATGCGCGATGTGGCGCCATCGACGGTGAGACTGGACGTCGAGTCGAACGTGACGAAAGCCAGGCCTTGCTTGTCCGAGTTGTAGCCTGACGTGTCGTTCGGGTCCGGGATGTAGGTGCCTGTGTTGGTGAAGGAGGATACGCGCGAGAAAGTCGCGCCGCCGTCGGTGCTCCGCCATAGGCCGTGGCCGCTGCGGGCGCCGAAGAGGATGATGCGTGGGTTGGACGGGTCGACGGCGAGACGCTCGCCCATGCCGCGGCCGGGCATGTTGCCGCCGATTTTGAAGGGGAGGGTGGTGGATGACCAGGTGGTGCCCCGGTCGGAGCTGCGGATGATGGTCCCGTTGTTGGGGTCCCAGTCGTTGGTGTACATGCCGACGGCGGCCTGTGGTGGATTGGATTAGTTTTAGAGACTTTGGACTTTTGGGGGGAAATGACTGTGTTTCAGGGGGTTTCAGGAGTTCTGAACCCCCGGGACAGCACCCAAATACTATGATCATTTGGTATAAGAAGATAATCGGCATCCGATCTGTCACTTACGTAGACTTTGTTGGGATCCTGCGGATCGAGGGCGACGGCGTCGATGCCCCACGAACCCCTGGCTTGTTTGTTAGTGGGATGACTGTGATACTCAAGGGGAGGATACTTGCCATTTTTCGTCAGTAGCAAGACTGTCCGTGACAGCAGTCCAGGAGTCGTCGTCGGGGTTCAGACGGTAGAGACCACCAATATCGGTTCGGGCGTAGGCTACTCCTTGGGCCGAGGGGTGGAAGACGATGCCAGGGACAAAACCGCCGCCTCCGCCGGTGTGGACATTTTTCCAGGAGAAGGCGGCCTGGACTGGAACGGCTGCTGCTGCTGCTGCGAGGAGCAGCTGGAGGGTTGACAGCTTCATCGGGGAGATATCTGTCTACCGTGGTTGTCTGTTTTCACATGATAGCAGAGAGCACGGGTTCCAGCAATTCTCTTATATAAACATTAATACACGCGATATATACAGGCAGAATGGCACTCTGGGAGCCGCCAAGCCAATTTGTTACCCGCGTTCCCGGAGGTTTTGGGAGGGCGGATATTTCTGGATCTGCGAGTTGCACCATGGGACTGGGACCCGGTGTACATTTCGTGCGGGAAGATGTCGGGGACAAGAAATCCACAAATCAGTAGTGTTGGAATCGAAGTTGTTGGACGTGACGCGCCGAAGTTCCGGAACGTACGGATACTGCTTCCGACTCTGGACTCTGGAGAGTCTTCCTCCGTGGTCGGGGTCCAAAAGAGCTTCTTCCGCCGGGGGGAACATGGTTTTGGAGCAAGCATGCGACATTGAAGTTGGCAATATTGACTGCACAAATCCCTCAGCTCATAGAATATCCTCAGATACGCAATCTTCAATGCGGCGATTGTTTTCGACATGATGGCCCATTTAATGCCCTGATGGTGTTGGTTGGAAACGCTGAGTTTCTGGGTAACGCGCGTCTTTGTCACATCTAACCCTAACCCTTGATCTTCATTTTCCCCACCAGCTGACACGCGGGGAACCTGGAAGCTGACCTGGTGACCACTCGACCGACCCCTCAACTCAACATCTTCAAACATGTTGACAACTTGACATCATCCATATCCTCCCAATTTTTGGGATACATAAAATATCCTTTAACGCCCATGTAATCTCAACCCTACTCTGGTCTATAATTAGCCCGCTGTGGACCCAATGGAGCCCGCCCCCTCCACCAAAAGGGAACCCCCCGTCCATGTGGTGCCCGCCGCGACGCCAGACTGGAACAACCTGAAAGTAATCCACCGGAACACCCTCCCGCCCCGGAGCCACTTTTTCCTCTATGACAACGCCAAAGACGCCTTGTCTAGGGACGTGTCGCGGTCGAAAAGTCAATTACTGTCGGGCAAGTGGCGCTTCCAACTGTCGCCCTCACCGCTCAGTGCGCGCCGCCAGGACTACCTCGACTACGATGTCCTACAAAAAAGCACAGAGTGGCACTGGATCGCGGTCCCGGGCATGTGGCAGTGCCAAGGGTTTGGCAAGGGCCCGCAGTACACAAACATCAACTTCCCCTTTCCCGTAGATCCGCCTCGCGTTCCCATCGACGATAACGAGTGCGGTCGCTATGTCACGCAGTTCCATCTGCATGAGTCCGACAAGGCGCATCAGCTGCGACTGAGATTTGAGGGCGTTGATGCGGCTTTTACCGTCTGGGTGAACGACCACGAGGTCGGATACTCCCAGGGCTCGAGGAATCCGAGTGAGTTTGACGTGACCGAGTTTGTGCGCTTTGGGGGGCGGAATGTGTTGTATGTCGAGGTTTATCAGCGTTGTGACGGGAGCTACATAGAGGACCAGGTTTGTTTCCCCTCAAGTTTGAGACTTGAGCTAATCCGTCCAGGACCAATGGTATTTTATTCTCTGTATTTGGGCATTTATTTGTCCGAATTCAAGGCAAATGCTAATTGTCTTAGGTGGCTCAGTGGCATCTTTCGAGACGTCTGGCTTCACAAGTTTCCCAAAACACACATCGAGGACCTTCACATCCAGACCCTACTGGACGACAACTACAAAAATGCCACGCTGCACGTCGACGTGAAGCTCAACGACAACGCCGACGTGACCCTCCAGCTCCTCGACGCCGACGGAAAGCAACTGGCTAAAGACACCAAGTCTGGCGAAAAGTCAGTCGTCTTCGAGATTCCTGTCTCGAACCCCCACAAATGGTCCGCCGAGACGCCCTATCTGTACAGCCTGCTGCTCGAAATGGATGGCTGTGCTCTGGCTGAGCGCGTGGGCTTTCGACGTACCGAGCTGATCGACGGTGTCTGGTCTGTAAACGGGAAACCAGTCAAGCTGCGCGGCACGAACCGACATGAGCACCACCCCGACTCTGGCCGGACCGTCCCGTTTGAGTTTCTCAGGCACGATCTCTTGCTAATGAAGCAGCACAACATCAATGCTATCCGGACATCTCACTACATCAACGACACACGTCTCTATGAGCTGGCCGATGAGCTGGGTCTGTGGATCCTCGACGAGTGCGACCTCGAATGCCACGGCCTCTTCGTCGTCGGTGGCGACGGCCTCGGATTCGCTTCCAACAACCCCGATTGGGAGGAGGCATATGTCGACCGCGCCCGTCAGATGGTCATGCGGGATAAGAACCGGCCTTGCATTATCCTGTGGTCTCTCGGTAATGAGTCTGGTTACGGAAGGAACCATGCTGCCATGTATCGATACATCAAGAGCGTGGACAAGAGCCGGCTGATACACTACGAGGGCGACTGGGATGCCGAGTCGACCGACATTGTCAGTCGGATGTACTGGTCGGTGGAAGGCATGGAGCAGTTTGCCAAGGAGCGGGAATGGAACAAGCCGGTGGTGTTGTGCGAGTATGTCCATGCCATGGGCAATGGGCCGGGGGCTATCAAGGAGTACATCGACCTATTCTACAAATATCCCCGACTCATGGGTGGTTTTGTGTGGGAATGGGCAAACCATGTAAGTTTTTTTCTTTCGCCTGTTCGTATCATCTCTAACGAATCAGGGCCTGAGAACAAAGAACGAGGAAGGAGAGGAGTATATGGCCTATGGTGGTGACTTTGGCGATGATCCCAATGACTACAATTTTGTCTTGGACGGGCTCTGCTTTTCGAACCATACACCAACACCGGGTCTTATCGAGTATAAGAAGGCGATTGAACCGGTTCAGACGCTCGGGTTCGAGAAGGGAAAGGTCAGGATCATCAACAGATATGATTTTGTTGATCTTGATCACCTTAAGTGTTCCTGGAAGCTCATCATCGACGGGCATACCCTTGCCCATGGGGTGGCGGATATTCCCAAAGGTGAGTTTTTGACTACGCGTATCGCCAAGCGACTGACATATCAGGCATCAAACCGCACACGGAATCTCTGCTGGAGATTAAGGAACTGGGTATCCCCAGCATAGCAGATTGCCACTTGAATTTGGAGTTCGCTCTCAAGACAGATAGCAGTTGGGCGCCGGCTGGTCATGTCGTCGCTACCGGCCAACTCCAGCTCACCCCTTTGCTCGGACTCCCACAACAAGTTGCTTTGCATTACAGCATGATAACTAGCCCTGAAGACGGAGATAGTATTTCCATCTACGGCCTCGGTGCTCAGTTTTGGATTTTTAGTCTCACCGCCGGCGCTCTGACCGGCTGGTACCGAACCAAGGACGGCACGCACTACGAGAATATCCTGACCGAGCCAATGCGTTTCTCGCTCTTCCGTCCGCTTACTGACAATGACCGCGGCTGCGACTTTGGTCGGAATTGGATGGACCGCCGTCTACACCAGGCCAAGGATCATGTGGTGCGGGTATCGTGGTCGCAGCAGGCAAATGGCGTTGAGGTTGTTGTGCATGGGCGGATTGCGCCGCCAGTGCTGAACTGGTCTTTGGAGACGACGACGACGTATACGTTCTCGAGTTCGGTACGTATTCGAACGCACGCCAAGCCGACCGGTAATCTTTTGCCCCGGGCCTGGGGAAGGTTCGGGTTGGTCACGGCGCTGACGGGGTGCGGGAGTGTCGCCTGGTTTGGCCGTGGACCGGGTGAGAGCTACCGCGACTCCAAGCTGAGCCAGCTTGTCGGAAACTGGGAGAGCGAGGTTGACAAGCTGTGGACGGAGTATGAGTTTCCACAGGACGGGGGGAACAGGACGGACGTGCGGTGGGTTGAGTTCCGTGATGGGACTGACGGGTCGAGGCTGTTGAGGGCGCGGTGGGGGGATTTCGAGGGGGCGAGTTTCCGGGCGAGACGGTTTTCGGACCAGGATATTGAGAAGGCACAGCATCCGTTTGAGCTGCGGCGACAAAAAAGGGAGGATGTGGTGGTGCATCTGGATTGGTATCATCATGGCTTGGGCACGGGGTCGTGCGGGCCCGAGACGTTGCCGCAGTATACGCTGGACGCGGGGCGGGAGATGGAAGTGGAGGTTCTTTTGGACTGACGTGTTTACTAGGTGTATTTATCGTTGCATTTTTTAACGTTGGATGTCTAGCTGGGTGAAGCTGTCTCTTGGTGAGGATATACCGAAGGGTCCACTCTTTCCGCGCTGCCCCTCAGGTATGTTTGATGAGATATACTTGAACACATATTTTGGTCCAAGTAAAAAAGGACTGTTATTTGACCCCTTTTTTAAGGTAGCCCGTACTTTGGCAAGAAATAAAAGTACCTTCTCCCGAGACATATCTGCGCAACTGCGGTCCGGTGATGTGTGTTTGACAAGCTGTGTTCACCGTGCTCACCTGGGTGGGACAAAATACATAACACTGTGTCACTGGACAGCAGATCAACACTGCAGCAGTGCGCACTGCGCAGCAGATCATCGCCCCACTTTCTCTTGTCAAGAGGACCCTGAATTTCAGTGCAGTGCAGCGCAGCGGCATCTCCCGTCGTCCCTTTCTCGGTCAGTCAGTCAGGCCATCATCCCAAAGCGGTGTGTGATGAATGACCACGTCAGTCCGCCCGTCAAGCAGCGACGAAATGTCTCTCGCTTGCACGACATGGGGATCACACACACATTTGGCCACGAGTTGTGCTTTTTGATTGACGTGTGGTCGGAGGGTGCGGAGTAGTTATGAAATAGCGGAATGTCCGGCATCTCTCATTTCCATCTCCTTTTTGGATTTACCGATCTACTCTTGGACCCTGAATTTAAGGAGGTACTGGTTACTGGCCCCTGGGTGACGAGGTAATGAGGTGGGATTAATCAGCCACCACCAGATTTGCCCCCTTGTTCTTCCTCAACATTTTTTTTCTTTGTCTTTCTCAGCCTGGATTCCTTTTCCGGATAGCATCAAAACCTTTTGCATCTGGGACTGAGGACAGTGATGAGAGTGATCGCAACTGAGTGGGAGGAGGAGTAAAACAAAAAATCTGCACCGATCCGAGATTACCTCACCTGCCGGAATTACCTACCTACCCCTGCCAAGCCAGCCGCCAAAATCAACACCACCACCCCGATCCGATCCGATCCCGAACCCGAACCCCGTCGCCGCCTCCGCATCCGCATCCGCATCCGCATCCGCACCGGCGGCATCCACATCCACATCCACATCCACATCCACCTCGGCCTTCCTTCCGCCTTCGCTCCGCCCCGTCCACCCACCCTCCGACGCGCCGCCCCGACCGGCCGGCCGGCCGTCACCCAACCCAACCCTCCCACAGTTAACCCCCCCAACAGTCCCGGACAAAATGAAGTGGTCCCGCAACCCCTTCTTCCCGCCAGCCCCCTCAGCGGCACCCATCACCGCGCCATCCCGAGAGGAAGAAGACACAGCCTCCTCGACCAACTCTACCAACAGCGATCCCGACCCAGAAAACCCTTCTCCCCCTCCACCCTCCGGCCCCGGCCCCGGCCCCGGCCCATCATCACCCCCCTCCCCGTCCCCCTCCTCCCCATCCTCCTCCACCCGTCCCGCCACAGCACCCACCCCCCAAACCTCACCAGTCCACCTCCAACGCCCAACAACAAAACTAACAACCCACCAACTCTTCTACATTTTTATCCTCGACGGCCTCGGGGCAGCCATCTTGTCGGGAGGAATAAACTTCGCAATAGCCTACGCAATGTACACATCCCCTTCGTCGTCTCCAATCCTCCTCTGGCAACTCCCCAACACGCTAGCAGGCGACGCAGCCGTGACGATAATCCTGCAGAGCATCATCACCTGGCTTGTTGAACTCGTGCTAGTAAATCGCGATTTATCAAGGGGGAGCGTCGCGCCCATCGGATTCATCCCGCCTCCTTCTCCGTCTTGGATTTACCTGCGGCGGTTCTTGTTTCTGGATCGACACCATCACGAAGAACACCAAAATGAGGGGGTGGGGGGGATGGGGAGGATAAAGGGGTGGGTGAATTTCTTGGCGTCGCAGGTTATACGGGCCTTGGTCGTCGCGGTGGGGATGTTTGTTTTGCTCTGGCCGGCGAGCGTGGGGATCTTGATGGTTCTAGGGGAAAAGGCGGGGGGGGATTGGGAGTTTGAGAGGGTTTGGACGCCGGAGGTGTTTAAGCTTGTGCTGGGGGCGGTGTTGGGGTTGGTTGAGACGCCGGTTTTTGCGGGGTTTTGGCTTGTTAGGGCGGGGTGGGCTTTGAGGACGAATCAGGTGTTTTAGTTTTGAGGTTAGGGACCTTGGGATGCTTTGTTTGGGGGGTTGGTTTTGGTGGTTGGGTGTGTTGTTTGGTTGGGTTGGTTGAGGGTGTTGTTTGGAATTGGGGACGGGGGGAAGTGGTGTATGAGGTTGACTGGTCGGGTGGGTTGGGAGGGGGCCATGAGGTTTTGAGAGTCAAAGCTTGAGGCGCAGGACATCTGGTATGGCGAGATGTTTTGAGAGAGGATCGGATAGAATGGCACTGGGAAGGGGGGCGATGAGTTGTTTGAGGGCAGGACATCTGGTATGGCAGGATGTTCTGAAAGGACCAGTATAGAACGGCACTGGCATGAGGACGACATCCGGGATACAACATAGTGGACGCATTTGCAAGCGGGACAGTATGGACAGTACGGGATACAGCATAGTGGACGGCACGATAGACATCACGGATGGACATCTAGCATGGACGGCATCAGCATTGCAGAGGACAGGCCCAACAGGCATATAGACACATATCATAATTGTAATATCCAAGACGCAGATTTATTATCATTATTTGTCTTAAGCCCAAGGCTTCCACCCCGTAAGGGGGTAAGCGGTTCCTCTATGGTTATAGCACATAAATGCCAACTGTCTAACCCTCGGCGCGCAGGCAAGACGCAGATTTATACGTCCAGATAGTGCCAAATCTTGCATCAGGCCGGCGGCAGAAACAGCGCAAACAAGGCCGCCTGCACAGCCGCATACACCACCATAAACACCACCGCCCGTCTCCCCCACTTATCACCCTCCAAAACCCGCTCCGCCAGCCAAAAATACCACATCGGACATCCCGACGATATCCTAGAAATAATCTGAACATGAGAGTTCGTCGCGACCAACAACCCCAACAAAACCTGCGCGGCAGCTGCAGCCCGGATCAAGCCCCGCAGTCGGCCCGGCTCCGAGCCCGTGGATCCCGTCCCGGCCCGCCTCATCATACCAACCCCCGAGACAGCCAAAACAACCAGCACGGGAGCGGCCAGCAGAAAAAGCGGCAGGTTGGACAAGGTCCAGTAACGGAGAAACCCGTTGTTCCTACAACCGTCAGCATCCAATCATATCACCCCATTAACGAGACATACCAATAGTGGGCCTGCACAAACGCGTAGATGCTTGGCAGATACCCATCGCACCACGATGGCCTCGGCACGCTCACGGCCTCGGCACCGGAGGGTGGGGCTGCGCAGAAGCGTCGATAGGCCACAGCCTGGGGGATGAGTGAGCCGGCGCCGACGGCAGCCCCGCCGATGCCAAGAGCCAAGACACGCCGCACTGTTGTCGCCGTCCGGGAGGTGTCCGCTCGCTCTCGCTTTCGTTTTTCACCCGGTGGAGACTTTTGTCTCTGCACCAGCCTCGGTAGCAGCGTCGCGACCTCCCAGGCAAAGGGAAGACCATTCAGGATCCCATTGCTCCTGAAGACAGTGGCCAGTCCGAAGGACAATCCGGAGAGAACGAGAAAGCCATCGGATGCGGCGGGCTTGGCGGCGTGGCAGCTGCATGCGTACAAGAGATACCCCCCAAAAGTGAAAAGAGCGCACGAGCTCTCTGCGTAGGGCGCTGATAGGAAAATCCCGGCCGGCGAGATGACATGCAACAACCCGGCCACGAGAGAAAATAACTCGCCGCGGGGATGGCTCCGCCAGAGCAGCCGGCCGAGGCGGTAGAGGACCAGGACAGACAGAAAGTGGGCTGTGTTGGCCCAGGCGATACCCACCGCCGTTTCAAGGAGCGCCCATCTCTGACTGTTTCCCGATCCACCATCGATGAGACCAAACTTGACAAGGACTGCGTTGAGACGGGAGATGGTGGGCTCAAGTCAGCCTCGTCTGGTCACAGGGCGCCGTGACGGGGGGTTGCTGATGTGGGATGTCGGAGACAAACGGACGGAGAACAAACACACCTTGGATAACGCCTCGGAGGGCGACTGGCAGGCCGGCGCCAAAGGCCCACTCCTGCTCGAACCGATAGCCCCGGCGGGCGATGCTGACAAAATAGACGGCGTCCCAGCTCGCAAATCGCGTCAGTATTGAGTCCCGAGAAACCGCCAGGCTGGCCGACGTGTCGTAGGCATCGCCGACACAGCTGCCGACGACGACTGCGACTAAGAAAACCTTCCAGATGGCGAAGGCGGCCGCCAGGGTCCGGTACGGGTGGTGGGCGATGCCATGTGGGCGACGACCACGGCCAGGCATTTCCTGTTTTGGGTTGGCCATAACAGAAAAGAATTAAGGTTCGTTCCAAGGCATTGCCGTTCGTGGCCAGCGTCTGCCGAGTCGGTCCAAATTAAGGTACCGCCGTGTTTCCAGGAACTGTTGCGGAAAAGATGTTGCCACGCGGGAAGACAGGCGCAGAGTTGAATCTCGGGGACGGTTGTGACGTCGCCAATTCTTTTCGCGCATTCGCTGGCTTGCCGAGGCTTGGCAGGTTTTGCTAGAGACAGACCATTTCAGGATACTACCTTAGTGTAGTGTAGTACAGCTCCAGGTGAGCTTGACATCACAGCCCAGATTAAAAAGACCTGTCAAGATTTTTTTGCAAAAGATAATTATCTATCCTTTATCCGAGTTTAACACGACGTCATTCAGAAAAACAGCAACTCGGGGTTGATTTGTGAACTGTTCAGTTCAAGAGTCAGGGTTAGGGTCATCGGGAAGCGAACTCCCGACTGTTCGGTAATCGGGTTGCAGACCTGTCCGAATGCACATGCTGTTGCGTGGGGGATGCGAGGGGATGCAGCCAGCCTTACCGCGTGGCCCGGAGCGGTGTGGGTGAGAAGGGAAAGAGGCCGTCTGCTATCGAAAAGCTGTCAGACCATTCGTCCGTCGTTGGACCAGGTCGGACGAGCACCCGGTCAGCAACAGGATTTCAGACGGATTCGAGCCGATGGATAAAGAAGCTTCTCATGACATTTGACGTATGATGGAGAACCCTTCCTTGGCAGCCGATTCGCCGCCCGCCTGATACAAGACCATCCCATCAGAACAAATACACGCATCTTCCTGGAAGTCATCGAGCTGCCTCAGTTTCGCAGAACCACTCGGTGCCACCGTCTCAGTCGGCGCGTTTCAAATCGCTGTGCATGTCGAATTCGCCTCTTCTGAACCGGGCCATCCCGTCGTCTTTTTGGTCTCCAAGTCGCACAAACAGCCCCGTCCAACGAGTCCCGACCCGGTCGGGCTTCGGCAAAAGTCTCCGGGTCCTTGTTGACTTCTTCAGAACCGACCGTCATATGCTTTTATCCCCTCGCTTTCAAATCCGACTCGGTGGAATATTCTCTGGGCATTCATCACATCCCACTCGGTGATTTTCTCTGGGCTCAGGTCATCAGCAGAAATCCACATCATCGGCTGCTGATCGAATCAATTGCACCAAGGTCCACTTCAGCACCGCTAGCCTGGCCCCGCCGTCAGCTGGCCTGGTGTCTGCCCCATTGGGACAGCACCAAAAACCAAAAAGCAACCCGATCATTTCTCAACCTCATCTCCCATCCCTTTTCTCCAACAGCGCTGCTTGCCGCCCTTTTGCAGACTTGCAATTACTTTCGCTCCTTCCCTTTCCAGTCACGAACCAGATTTCCATTCTACTCGCAGGCTGCCGCCGCGGTCGCATCGTTAATTGCACGCGGGCATCGTGTGACGACCTCGTACCACCTCAGCTCCGCGCAATCCTGCTTCCTTCCTCTCGGCAAGGCTCGACCGGTCCATGGCAGCTGCTGGGTCCGGGCTGTAGTTTACTGCAGCCTGGCCACTGCTTGCGAACTGTCTGAGTTCGTTTACTAGTTTGCGACACTCTGCTGGCGGGGTGGTCAACCTTTGCTGCAGACGACGACGACGACGACTTTTTGGATAGGCACGGTATATACCCAACCTAGGCGGCATTAGACGCCCCGCGCTCCGAGGCTAGACCTTTGACTTTTCCACCACCTTTTTTTGTGTATTGTTTTCCCGGCGCTATCGACCACATGATGTTTCTTCACTCGGGTGCCAGTTTACACGGCCATGAATATTCGCCCCGTTCGCCGCTCGCCGCCTCTCCTCAGGGAGCCAACCTGCGATCGCCCCTCATCCGATCCGCCCTCACCCCTGCAAAGGCCCGTACCAGCAGAACCGCCGATGGCGTCCCGCCCCCGGCGCTCCGGCAACGGCCGGCTTCCGAGTACATACCCCGAAAAGCTTCCACTCCAGAACCGGTTGTGCGGTTTCAAGAGGAGGAAAAACCCACTCCGGTAACGCACGATGACAGTCTGCTTTCCGAGTCGGAACTTAGCGAGGCTACCGCCTTCTCGATCGACGGGCCGTCCAAGCCGGGACGGGGACGGGGAAAGAGGCGGCGACATGCACCCCACCAAACCACCAAATATTTCCTTGGATACCCCGCCCCTAGACGACTCCCCAAAACAAAGGTCATGCAAAAGGTTCTGTCGAGGTTGTTATTACAGTTGCAGGTGGTAACCGACGACGGAAGGTCACGTCCCGTCTTGGAGGCCTATCCGTCTACGCGAATCGCTGGCCCGGTGGTGACGCCGCGGCTAGCAAAACGATTTCCCGGCATTTTTGGCGTCAAGCGTCAGCTTGGTTACGATGACATCGTTTTGGTGAGGAGGGACGACGAGGATTTCGGGTCGGATGCCGAGACGGACGCCGACGACAGTCTGGAGAAGAAGCTCTTGCTGGCCGTCTACAGCCCGATAAAGCACTCGGACGAGGCCGAGATTGTGTTGGATGATGGGTCCATCTGGGTGGCCAAACCATTGGCCAATGGGTCATTCGATTTTGTGCATACCGACGTCCATGGTGTGCCGACGACAGTTCGGTGGGCTCGGAGGAATCCGTGTGGAAAAGTTTCAGGGGATGTCGTTCCGGGACTTTCTTCGACCGATCCGCCACAGACCCGTTATACGTTTAGTGTTATCAACCCCCTGACACGGCGCCATCCGGTCATGGCGACCCTGACACCTACGACGCTCGACGTTCAAGATACATATACATCGATATCATCATCCTACGGTAAATATCCGCCGCACAGAACTGGCGGGAGGACGGTTTCCATGACGTCGTCTGTGTCTTGGGGGGATACGGTTTTGGAGAGCTCGAAGCGGCCCTCCACCGGGTCCACCGACACCGAGGGCATGTTTGGTTTGGCGTCTGAAGTCGAGCCGACGCGTACTGTGCGTCCGGTCGAGGATTCGACCAAGATGCTTATTGCGGTTACTGGCCTGTGGGTAGCTTTGAAGAGCGGGTGGTCAGCAAATATCTCGCCGACGAATTCCGATCTTGCACAGTCCTGTGTCACGACAAGGTCCCGGAGGAATACATGGACCCGGGCTACGTCGGAGGTGGGCGGCAACACGCCTCAGATATCCGAGGCCGAGGAGCCTGCTTCGGATGTAGTTCTAAAGCGCCACTCGATGCCCCTTACCGTTGCGGAGAAGCAGCAGGTTGTACCGTCGCCGTCACGAACGCCAACGCCTCCGAAGAGCCCGAGGGGTTCGCCCCGGCGAGCGACGTCGACCGGGGCTGCTTTCATGTTGCGTCGACATCAGCGGTTGGAAGCGACGGGGAAGGACATGGGGAGGGAGATGAAGAGCAAGCGGCGGAAGCGAGAACCGGCCGATTTGGTCGAGGTTTTGTCTCACGGACAGCTGGACGGTGTCGTTGAGGAGCCTTCGTTTGTTGGAGACAAAGACGTCCCGGCGAGAAGGGGGATCCGGACAAGGATATTTCGGTGGATGCATCGGCTCGGTGGGCGGTAGCGACGTTCGGCCGGGTGGTTGAGGAGGAGACTAAGAAGAGACCCGCGAGGGTTGTGATAGAATTTATGGCATTCCATGATATTTTTTCTGTGTTGGTTGTGAATGGAGCGACTGTGGTTTTGTGCCGGTCCCCGCATTGACGTAGCGTGGGTGGGATGGGGAGGGGAGAGGAATTTATCCGCAAATGGAGACAATCAGCCAGAGTGGTCGTTTGGGGCGATGGGACGGCGGTGGTCTTGGTGTTGTATGGGAATTTGTGTATGGTGCCTGACCCAAATTCCGGGTCCAGCGGCGGCAATTTTTGGGGAGGCGAGCTTGGTGTTGAGCAGATCGGGGATCGATCCAGGGAAGATGCGGGTATATCTGTATATATAAATAAACTGCCGTGATTCCACCAATGGGTCGGGATTTTTTGTCATTCAGTTTCCTGCCGTCGGTATTTTATTTGATCGTTTCTCGTTGTGTTTGGTATCTGGTCGGCTTGTTGGAGTTGTCATTATTCTGCGACTCTTTCGACGGCACAACTGTGACGGGCATCTGAACCGATCAATATAACTCGCCCATTCTTTTTTTTGGAGATACCGGTAGAAACGGATTTCATTCCAGTGCCAAAAAAGAGAGGGATATTTTGGCACTTGGTTGTAACGAGGGCCAGACAAAGTACCGACCACTCCACCACAACAAAACAAAGGAGTCGAAAACGAAAAGGGGGCACATAACACACAACACACATAACAACAACGGAAAAGGGGGTTACCTCTACCAGCCAACCCAGCACACGCTACCCCGGCCCGGCCTGACAAACACCAAAAAAATGCGCCGCCTATCCTCCATATTCGCCCTCCTCGCCCTAACCCCAGCCTCCCAAGCCATCGACCGCACCACCCCGCCGCCATCCTGCCTCGTCGTGTCCAAATCGTCCGGGTCACAATACAAAACCATCTCCGCGGCCGTATCCGCTCTGTCTCTGTCCACCACCTCACCGCAATGTATTTTCATATCACCAGGTAGGTTACCTACCCCCCCCCCCCCCAACCTCACCCTTTACAACTCGAAACAAACCAAACAAAACCAAACAAAACAAAGCAAACAACACAACAACAACAACAACACCAACAACAATACAAATAATACTAATAATAAAATAAAAAAAGGAACCTACAAAGAACAAATCCTCCTCCCCCCCTCCCTCCGCTCCAGCCTAACAATCTACGGCTCAACCCCCGACACCTCAACCTACAAATCCAACACCGTCACCATTACCTCCTCCAAATCCCAAGCAGACGGCCTATCCAACGACGAGAGCGCCACCCTCAGGATAAAGAGTCCGGGCGGCGTGAAGGTGTATAATATCGACATAGAGAACGGATACGGCAAGGGGAGTCAGGCGGTTGCTGTGTCGGTCGAGGTGGATGCGGGGTTTTATGGTGTGAGTTTGAGGGGATATCAGGATACGGTGTTGGTGAATTTGGGGAGGCAGGTGTTTGGGGGGTGTGAGGTTGTGGGGGCTACGGATTTTGTTTTTGGGAGGCGGGGGAGTGCTTGTGAGTTTTTTTTTTTTGTCCCCTTATTTTATATTCTGTTTTATTTTGGTTGTGGTTTTGTTTCCGAATTTTTTTTTGGTGTGTGTGTGTGTGTTTGTGTTGGGTGTTCTGTCCGTGGAGGGAGAGAAGGGCGGCCGAGGGAGAGGGAAAAAAAGGGGTTGTGGTTTAGAACAGGGTTTTGTCCATAAAGGCAGTGGCCGAGGGGAAGGTGGAGGGTTGGTTGTTGTTTGCGGCAGATAGGGGGAGGGGGGGACAAAGGCTGAGGGTGTCTTAGATGGGCGGGTTGGTGGGTCGGGTTTGATGTTTTCCTTCTGGTGTTATTCTGGGCAAATAGGAAGGGAAGGGGGAGGGTATGGGTGAGGCAGGCAGAGATGAGTTTGGGGGCAGTGGTCTTGTCTTTTGCTGCCCTTGCCGTTCTTGCCCTTGGGAAAGGGGAAAGGATGGAGGGTTACCTCTTTTTTTCTTTTTTTTTGGTTTTACATTGTCGAGTCTCTTTTTTCCTTTTCTGTGGAAACGGGGAACACCAAAACTGACGATTCTCAGGGTTCGAAAAGTGTGACATCCACGTGGTCAGCGCAAGCCTGGGCTACATCACCGGTATGTTGCCTGTTTTTACATCCATCCCCTCTATCATCCCCTCCAAGAAACCGATTCCTCAAGAAATCCGCCACCTCCAAGAACATAACGTCAAAAAAAAAGGAAGATGCAAACCAAATACTAACCCCACTGGACACAGCCTCCGGCCGCCAATCCACCTCAGACCCAACCTACTACGTCTTCAACAACTGCTCCGTCGCCGCCGCCCCCGGCCAGTCGGTCCCCAACGGCGCATACTACCTCGGCCGCCCGTGGGCCGCCTACGCGCGCGTCGTCTTCCAGCGCACCGACATGTCCTCCGTCATCAACCCTGCTGGCTGGCGCATCTGGAATTCCGGGGATGAGCGGACTGGCAACGTGATGTTTGCCGAGTACGGCAACACCGGGCCGGGCGCGCAGGGGACCAGGGCTTCGTTCGCGACCAAGCTGAGCGCGCCGGTGACGATGGACGCGGTGCTGGGGAGCGGGTATGCCAATGCTGTGTGGTTTGATGCGAGTTATCTGCGATGAGACATGTGTTGGATTCGATTAGTGTCGGGGCGTTGGGTAGTACGTAAGGTAGTAGGTGACATTAGTTTTGATCTACCGACGCTTAGTGGTTATAATGGCTTGCTAAGGGTCCCAAGAGAGCTGTTTAGTGGATGTTGGTGATCACCGGTTTGTTCGTGGTGCCTAATTACTATATATCCTTGAAACCGTAAGAGGCCAAAGGTTTCCACCCCTTTTTAGAGGGTGAGCGATGCCTCTACTAGGTATTTAAACAAAAAGACATCTGTCCAAGGCATACGATGCCGAGCGGTTGCTCCCGCCGGTCTTGTGCCTCGGCGAATTAGAGTTTGAAGCTAACACGAAAAAAATACGCAAGTCTAATAGGGTGGGCTACCTGGCGGAGCTAAAAGCCAGCTAGAGATTTGTCCGTACACACCGTTTGTAGGATCACTCCCAGCTTTGGAGGACTACTTGACGCTAAATAGGCAACTGACATTAGGAGCAAGGCGATGGGTAGCAAATCCTCTAGTGATGCTCTAGTGTGTGCCTTACGGTACCACTGTAAACTCTAATAAGACTCTGAAACGACAATAGAAAAGCTCTCTCACACATACTTGGCGGTCGTTTCCACTGAGAACTTGCAACCACGTTTGACTTTTTCCCCAGCAATATATATATATATATATATTTGTATTCTTGTCACCGGGTCTCTCAGCTCATATTATCAGAACTGTGTGTCCCTGAAAGATCAAAGGACAGGCTTCTGCTGTCCGGGGCCGAATTATCGTCCAAAACACCACGCTCACCGTAAAGCCATTAGTTATTTACCAGAGAGATGGGGTCTATTGGGTCGGCCGAATAATGCACATGGATGCGTATTGTGTCAAGATATAAACCCTTCCGACGTTCTGGATAGTCTTCCCAGAGCTACCACTTCTCTCAAAGACAACTGTCCCTCGGCAGTCAACACGCCATGCTGTCACCGACCAGTTTGCAATCACTGTTTCGGCTCGAGAATCACCTCGAATACCAGGAGGACTACTGGTATAAGCTGAGGTTACGCTTCCGGATCAGCCGCCCCGTCGAGACATGTGACGAGAAGCTCCCGCTCAGATCCGAGGGAGGCTTTTCAGATCCAGACCACAGGGGACTGTTCAAACGTACCACGATCCTCCGCGAAGCCCTCAAGAAGCTCAACCCAGCTCCGACGGCCGTGGGTCTTTCCGCTGCCGCCAGGCTGCATACACACCCGACAAAACATGGGAGAATGGGAGACCTTTTGGGCCGGCCGTATATAGCTGGTTTACCCTCAGCCTGACATGTTTCCCTTCGACTCGGCCACCCAGCTCAGTGGTACCAATTTTCACAAGCCTCCTTATACCCAAATAAAAGAAGAGGGCGACCTCAACTCGAGAGTGAGAGTGCAGACATATGTACATGTACAGAGAAGTGCCAAGACGTCACCGACGGAACCAAAGACGACGAAGCCGCATGCCCGGACAGCCGCTACCGCCGACTTCCTTCCACCCCGGACGCTGCTCCCGACTGCGGCAAAGTCCACGACATGGCGGCGAAGAAACGACAGCGAGGCTGACGCCGCCACGCAAGACTGAATGGCGCGGTACACGAGAATTGGAGATTTCCTGGACCCTGGTCCCCGGTGCGTCGCGGCCAGCGAGAAGAAGGGCGGGTGGGCGCACACTGTCTGTGTGCGTCTGCAGGTTCGCGTTTTGCTGGGGGTGTTTTGATTGAATGGAGGCATGTGACACAGGGGGGCGAGGAAGGATGGAGTTGTGATAGGAGGTGGGCACCTGGTTGGTTGGGTGTAAACTTCGGGGCGGTCAGAGGACGCCGGCTTCTGGGGACTGGATTCTGAGCTGCTACTGATATGTGGTGATTCTTATATGGTTTACGACCGGGGAACTTTCGTACCGGGGACTCGGGAGTCACTTAACTACCCGTCCCGGGTCTACAGTCCTGATAGGGGGTGCGTGGACTTGCCGACGGATAACCTACCTACCTGATAGGGGAATATGAGTGGCGTTCACAGTCCCACGGGGTTCAAGTTCGAGGTCATGAGCGTGGCGTATTCCTGCCAGCTATGTCGGGTTTCAACGACTAACCAACCAGCCTGCTTGTCAGCTTGAAAAGCATAGAGCCTAGCGGCATATAACGACGCATGTAACAAATTTCAGAACGGGAATCCTCGAGGGCCTTTCCCCCTTTCCGTCGGACTATGAAAGTGGGCTTTGAGTCGGGGACCACTTGAAGACTGGATTGTCAGCGTTGAGAGGCTGGAGAAGGCGTGTCTGGCAATTAGAAACCGGTGCCGCTTCGGGGGATGTAGGTGGGCGTTGGTTGCGATGAGGACGTATTTGGGGGGGTGAGTGATGGAACGGGATGCGGACGGGTTGAACTCAGGAACGAGACTGGAGACTTGTATGAACCACAAGGACACTTTTGGGCCGATGCTGATCGTCTTTTTGGTATCTGCTAGGTTCGGAGACCGAGAGGCCCTGAATATATCTGATCTGAACGGGAGAAGCTGGCGGCCGGGGCAGTCCCTGGGAGTATTTGTCTGAGTAGGTAGCGATGGCTCATCAGCGTCGGATAACGAAGCAATGAATGTCGACTTGGAACGGGGGATTCTTGACAAGGAACTGGATACTATTTTGATTAGTTTCAGGGCTTTTCGCTAGCGTTCGAGATCGTGGAAGGAAGCGGTCATACAGGCGGCTTGAGGTGTGTTTAGTTCTTGAGGGGGGTCAGAGTTGGCGTATAGATCTGCTTTTGGTAGAAGGACTCTTTGGTAGATCAGGGCAATTGAAATCTCTTCTTGGATGATAAATGTTGTCTCACAGTTACACGTGGATTCTGTATACTCCGTCTAAAGTTGATCTTCAGTTTGGATCTATACATCGATTGTGCAACGTTTTCTAATGCTTTTCTGACAGTCTGAGAGATGCAATATGCGTGCGTGTCGCTTGAAAAGGCGAGGATATTCATTCTCATCACGTAGAGAGTAGCCAGTATTCAATTTTGATTCAACTCCTCAAGTGGATCTCACTGAGTGTTTTATCACAGCGTCCGGACTTTTATATTGACAGATATCAAACTGGACGATACCGAGATTTCCATCCAGCAAATCCGATCCGTTGTTGTGAATGAGATCACATTTTGGTAAAGGGGTTTGAATCTAGTTCATGCCAACGTGTGGTGCTTCTATGCCACTCAGCCTCGCCTGCTTGTCGTAACCACCCCTGACAATGACAACAGGTATCTATTAGAGCGACAGAGTTGTGGGACAACTGCCGAGATGGGGTGTGGATATCGGATCAGACAGGCAGCAAACAAAGAAAATAAAAGGGGCATCGTCATTGTCATCAACGATCGGGTCCTTTCGTATTTTGAAAATTTTTCGTTTTTATCGATTTTATTTCCACATCCCCCTCCTCATTCCTTTGTCTCACCCCTTCCCTCGGTGTCGAAGGGGGGATCCCAGAAAATTTTGTTGAACTTCTCATCACAGTTACATCAGGATCGGATGTTGTTCACAGCTGACAGGGGGCGATTTTGATGGGGGATGAGTGATGAATGAAAAAGGAAAAGAAGAACCGATAAAGTTTACTGTCATCTGCGAGCCGTTGGTCCAAGCTTTTTCTCTTGTTTTTTGCATTATCATTTCTCACTTTTCCTGGTGTCGTTTTCTTTCCTTTTTTTTCACCCCACACCCCCGGGCTGCGTACCGACACCGGGCGAGTCCGGGCTACTTACCCCCGGACGGACCATGGGTGACTGCCGACAACCGGAGACCAAGCAAAAGCATGTGTCGGTGGTTGATGCCAAGATGTAAGAAACCGTTAGTGTCTAAAAGTGACGTGTCGATTTTGCGATTTAGCTCCGATCTTGCAAAACAAAATCACTGAACAGCTCACATTCTGCAGGGCTTTGATCGAGAGCTGGCCAAGACCTGCCATTGCGACTCTGACCTGCGCCCGCTGAAGACCAAGGGCCACAGGGCAGAAATGAACTGTAGGTCTGTGCGAGTCGTTCTTTCCCTCTCTTTATCGCTATCTGTTAGCACTGCGACCTTATCGTCAACTCTGTCGACGTTCAAAATTTAGCTCCGTGGAGTCTCTCGCCTGCAGCTTCCCCGACAGAAGCTACCTTGAGTTCCATTTTCGCGTCTTTTTGCCGTCGTTGGTTTTCGTCATGTCATTCATCATTTGCATTCCGGCAGATCCCACGTTTTAGCCCACACCCACCGTTGGGGGCCACATCTTGACCGAACGCGAGATGGCGCGTCGTGGGAATAAGGTGTGTCTAGACCTTCCCTTTACGTCCCTGGCGGGTCGTTTCAACGACGGTGTTAGTCAGTACGCATCGGGAATATGCTACTTGCTGACTATGATTGTGTGGTCCGTTCTGGGGACAGGCAACGCCATGACTGTTCTGCGAACCGGTGATCCCACGGAGGGCGTGTGCTGGCCTCGCGGGGTGTCCAGCCTGGGCGTGTCAACAAGCTCTCAAAAAGGAAAGAAACTGGCAGAGCTCTGCTCGTAGCAAGCTGAACACACCCCGTTTGGCACCAGACTGCCCCGCGATGTCACGGCGGCACGAGCATCACCACGCCAGCCCCGCCGAAATTTGGGAATAACCCGTCCGCCGCCCACGCCCTTTTCCCAGCTGGTGTCATGCGGCCCCGACTGCGACCCCGATAGAGACAAAGAGAAGAATCAGTGCGCTCGTCACGGACGCCCTTTCGCCACCGCGGGGCCGCTCACCAGGTTCAGATACGACGGCCAGCTCGCAGCTTGGCGAGGGCCGCGTCCGTGTCACGACGGGACGGTCAACGGCAAACCTGGATCGGCCGGCGGACTCGAATTAAGGTCGCTATCCGATCATCTTGGCCGTTTTAATCAAGTGCGACCTCACCAACTAGGAAAATCCTGACTCTCCCACTATGGCCGCCGGGTGCGACGGCTAGGCCTATAACATGGCACAATAAGGCCAGGGCCGACACGAGGGGTTCGGTCAGCCAGCTCCGTCAGAATCGTGGCCTCTTCTTCTCCGCACCCCGACACAGCTTCCCCTCACCTGGCGGCTGACCGGTATCTCTTGCTAAATCGAGCTACCGGGCTAGGCATGCCTCATATACCTGTCCATGCTCGCCCCCGTCCGCGCAAGCGCTGATTGCGTCAAGAGTCCTTCTGCTCAGGTAGGACCTGGCCAGGCTCGGCGGCGAAGGCTGCTAATTTTACAACAGGAGGACCAACACTGACAAAAACGCCCAGACAAAAACTGCGGGGAGACGATGCCCAGGGCAGAGAGATTTGACAACGGTCAGAAATGCAACTGCGGGCAGGGGTGTCGCGAGCTCGATCCCACCATGTGCCAGGGGTGCGACATCCGCGAGCCGTCGTGACATCGCGCCCAACTGCCCCTTCTGCAGCCCAATCACATCCCGCCGTGCTCCCAACCTGTGCCGCCAGAATCGGCGGTCCTTTGCTGTTCATCTGACCGGTTTGGGCCGGGCAAGACAGCCTGCTCCTGCGGCGGTGCTGGGCGTGAGCACCGACAGTGGCTCCGTCGACAGCGGGCGTGTTTGTTAGAAACGGGTCAACAACAAGGTCATCATTGGAAGGGGGGAGCGGTCGAAACCGGAGCGTCGTCCACTTGTCACTGGTACCTGTCCCGGACAGGATCATGAAAACCAGGTCTTGGGCAGGCGAGCTGGTATCGGCTGCCTTTCGGTACCGGAAATCCGACTACACACCCACTTGCGAGCGTTTTGCTGATTGATGGGCCCGCCGGGACGCTACCTCGCTGCTGTCAGCAAAGTAGCATGATGGACATGCCACCAAGATCTATCCGGTCGGGGTTCGGTTCGTGGCCGACGAGTCTGCAGAAGCGAGCAATGCCACATGCCGAGATATTTCTGTCTGACAGTTGCGTGCTCGTCTCGGGGCTGTCATTGGGTATTGGGTCTCGTACGGTTTGCTGTATCCTCTCGGCTGCAGATGCAGGATCAGATTGATACAATGATGGGATCGGAAAGTTTCTTTGTCGTCGTATCCAGGTTACATGACAAGCCTTGGGAGTGACCCTTCATTAACGACACGTTGTTGATTGTGAGGGGAAGGGATACCAATCCGACAACTGCCGGCGGGAAAGACGGATGTACTGACACACCACGCACAGCGACAGAGAGACAGTGAATGATACGCAGTGAGGGCAGGCGGGCCAGTGAAATACGCCGTCGGAAATCAGCCGGCACGTTTGCTATTCTTGCGAATGCTGTACAACGGCGGTAAGACTGAGGCTGCAAGGAAGTTCCCGGGAAGATCGGTCAAGGGTTGGATCGTGCTGATGTTGTGTTACGACTTGATTTCATGATATCTGTTTATACGCCTCGGGTTGCTTGATCAAAAGGTGATCAGAACTCAGAAAAGATAAGCTGCCGTGTTGCGAATGTCTGATTTCTCTTCTTGCTCGCTTATCGATTACTACGTCACTGTTACTCAGGTCAGGATGATGGATGATTCTATCGGGGGCTGGGCCGGGGGGTTTTGTTATCTCATCGGCGGCGAGCCTGACGAGGCGAGGTGAGCGGGAGAATACCAATAAGCGGGATGAAAAGTCCTAAAACGGTCGGTCCGGGAACAAACAAACCGGTTGAATTGTACCGTTCAGATTCCGTTTATTGGGAGATTTGATTTTGTCAAAGTTACGGGAGGTTCAGCGAAATCTTTTGTTGAGATGTCAACAGTCAACAAGAGGAACATACGAAGTGCTGGTCAAGTGACTGCTCGGAAGTCTCCGCGGCGCACTGGAATTTTGAAGCCAGTCTCCGAAATGCAACAAAGTCCCTCCGCTTTGGAGTGTATATAGAACTAACCATATGTATATACAAGTTGGAGTAGTTGGTATAGTCTGGGACGCAGGGGTCGTAGTCCAGCTCGCTATGACAAGGCGTGTGAAACGTTGTACACGTCGGAGTATGCAACGTGTAGATCGAGTCTGTGACACCGCTGGTGGTATTTTTTTATCGTTGATAGTAACGCCTTTGAAATCGATTTTGGATTCACTTGGTTTTGGTGCCAAGTTGGTTTCGGTATTGTCTAGAGAGCGATTGGGCTGTTGTTGTGCAAAGTATCCGGGGATGAAATTAGCGATGATTGGGACAGGAAACTTTGGACAACTGGAGACTGAATTGAATATTTCCATCGTCCGGCATTCTCAAAGAACATGTAGTCATTTGAACTGAAGACAAGAAGCTGCGTCGTCCAGGTGAGATCAGTCCTGGGGATACCTCTGGCAGCTTCAGTTTCGGCCTCCATTTCTTTTCCCCGAGACTTGGAGCTACTCCGAGATTGAATTCAAAGACCCAAATTCGACAGCGACGAACTTACAGGTTTCCAGTGTACGAAAAAAAAATACATAGTTCGCACTCCACAAACCCATACGCTAGCTAGCCCAAGCTGTCAAACGCTAGCTAGCACAAGCTGTCAAGAACACACACAGACGACACTGCCACTATTAGAACTAGATACAACATGCAAAAGACCACGCCAAGAAAAGCCATTCTAGAAAAAACCCCATCAAATCATCAAGTTACCTGGTAGAAAAGTCTAGACCAGCCCGAAAGAAAAAGCCAACACATGCTCCACCAACCAAAAATATTTAACGGAATTACAAGGAAGGCAATCCCGCGCGGCACACACACACACACACACACACATGCACCACCACACCACCCGCAGACAGCATCCACACACCGTCCACACCATCCCAAACAAGTCAACGCCAACAACGCCACAAACCGTTAACCAACCATTCCAAAAAGAAAAAAAACCGGTGAACCAAAAAGAGGGGACAGACAGACAAAAACAGAGCGAAAGAAAAAAAACGCCCATCCGTCATCCCGCGTCCTGTCCCCATCCTCCAATGAGAAAATATTCCGGTTTTTTTTGGAGGGGAGGGATGATATTGTAAGAGGCACATACAATGTGTTTGAGTCGTCTGAATTGTCTGGTATGGTGCATTCCCACCTACGTGCGGATTCAGGCCTCGTCATTTCAGTTCTTGTATTCAAGAGCGCGGGGGGGGGGGGGGGGGGGGGGGGCGGGGGGGGGGGGGGGGGGGGGGGGGGGGGGGGGGGGGGGGGGGGGGGGGGGGGGGC